>JAJPUD010030532.1:0-11991 GCA_023553655.1 Myrmecobius fasciatus | reverse complement strand
TTTAGTATTGATATTGCTTCATTATCTATGGTACCCTTTAGGAAGATATAATTTCCTTTTTTGTCTCTTTTAATTAAGTCTATCTTTGTTTTTACTTGGTCTGAGATCAGGATTGCTATCCCTGCTTTTTTTTTGTTCACCTGAAGCATAACAGATTCTGCTCCAGCCTTTTACCTTCACCCTGTATGTATCTCTATGTTTTAGATGTGGTTCTTGTATACAACATATTGTTGGATTCTGGTTTTTAATTCAGTCTGCTATCTGCTTCTGTTTTAAGGGAGTGTTCATTCCATTCATATTCACAGTTAAAATAACTAATTCTGTATTTCCTGCCATCTTATTTACCCTAGCTTATGCTTTTCTCTTTCTTATCCCCTTTCCCTCCTTCCTACTATTTTGCTTATGATAACCACTTCCCTTAAACAATCCTTTCCCTTTAGAGCCCCACCCACCCCATTTTTCCCCCTTTCCTTCCTGTTTCCATATAAGTATGTCTATTATTCCCTCAGAACCAAATCTGATGAGATGGAGATTAACCCAATTCTCATTCCCCTCCCTTTTTCCCCCTCAATCCTTATAGGTTATTTTGCCTCTACATGTGGTGTAATTTCCCTTATTTTTCCTCCTTTTCCTCTTCTTCCAGTTTTATCCCTTTTCTACCTCTAATTTCTTTTTCAGTTTATCATAGCATAACAATCATAAAATCACAATAATCATATCATAATAATCATAAAATCACAGTAATCATATCATAATCATAATGTAATAATAGATTCATAAAATCAACCCTCATTCTATAAGTATCTATAACATAAATATAGTTCTCAAGAGTTTTTTTTTTCTTGTTACCTTTTTATGTTTCTCTTGTGTTCTGTGTTTGTAGATCAAATTTTTTGTTCAGTTCTGGTCTTTTCAGTAGAAATAGGTGAAATTCTCCTATATCATTGAATGACCATCTTCTTCCCTGGAAGATAATGCTCATTCTAGCTGGGTAACTTATTCTTGGCTGTAATCCAAGTTCCTTTGCCCTTCAGAATATCTGATTCCAGGCCCTTCGATCCTTCAAAGTAGAAGCTGCTAGTCCTGTGTGATCCTAATTTTGGCTCCCTGATTTTTAAATTGTTTCTTTCTGGCTTCTTGTAATATCTTTTCCTTGGTATGATAGTTCTGGAATTTAGCCACGATATTTCTGGGGGACTTAATTTTTGGGTTTCTTCCAGGAGGTGATGGGTGGATTGTTTCAAGGAGTATTTTGCCTTCTGGGTCAAAAATATCAGGGCAGTTTTCTTTTATGATTTCCTGGAAGATAGTGTCTAGGTTCTTTTTTTCATCATGGCTTTCAGGAAACCCTATAATCCTTAGATTGTCTCTCCTAGATCTATTTTCCAGGTCAGTTGTTTTTCCTAGGAGATATTTCATGTTTTTCTCTTTTTCATTTTTTTTCTTTTTGTTTGACTGATTCTTGAAGTCTTGATGAGTCATTCATTTCCAGTTGTTTGATTCTAATTTTTAATGTCTTATTTTATTCACTTACTGTTTTTAGTTCCTTTTACAAATGACCATTTACATTTTTTTGTTCATTTCATTCTTTTTACATTTTTCTATTTTATTTTTCAGTGATCTCATTTCATTTCCCCGTGTTTCTTCTAACTCTCATTTAAGATTCTTTATGCAATCTTCAAAGAAAGCCTTGTGACATCGAGACCAGTTTATGTCTCTCCTTGGGGCTTTTTTTGGAGTTGCTTTACCTTTAGGCGCCTCAGGATATGAGGTCTGTTCTTCCCTCTCTCCATAAAAGTTGCCTATGGTAAGAGCTCTTTTTGGTTTTTTATTGTTTTTTTAAAAAGGTGTGAGGTCTGTTTAAGACAAAGGTGGGACAGCTGCTTTAATTTGCCCTGGGGCAGTTCTGCTGATTGAGTTATTTCAGGAACTGGGCAGTTCTGCTGATTGAATTATGTCAGGTGCTGGGCAGTTCTGCTTTAGTTCACCCTGGGGCAGTTCTGCTGATTGAATTATTTCTGGTGCTGATCAGTCCTGCTGTTTGATTCATTGCCCTAGGGTGCTGTGCAATGGCAGCTAGGCCTGATGCTCATCAGGGGTTCAGTGGTTCACAATCTACCCCCCACAAAAGGCAGACCCTCCAAACCACCTGTCCACAATTAGGAGAGATTGGCCCAAGAGGCCCCCAGAAGACTCCCAGGTGTGTGTAAAGCACAACGCTCCCACTCCTGTTCTGACTCCTGTTCCAGCTCCCTGCTCCAGCTCCCTGCCCTGGTCTCCCTGTGCTGCAGTCTGGGTTCAGCAGACCACCCTCCTGCCCAATTAAAGCAGACCTGTTTTGAGGTTCTTCCAGAGTATCTTCTTCTAGAAATGTGTTGTCCTCCAGATATTCTGGATTTTTTTGCTTCAAAATCAGTCTAGAGGCTTCATATGTTGTTGGTTTGAGGGAAGGTTAGAGGAGGTTACAGAGACTCCTGTCTGATCTCCGCCACCATGGCTCCACACCCGGAACTACACTAATTCCTCTTATTAAAAAAAAAATGTACTGTCAACGAAGAAAGAACTCCATGACTGAAAGATATTATGTTAACAGGGAAGACTGCAGTTCATATTCAGAGGAGGACAATTTAGTAAAAAAAAAAAAAGCTGCTGAACTAAAGAGTAACATGAAATGGCTCCCCACTCAGAGAGCATTTATAGAAGGACTTACAAAAGAATTTAAAAATCAAATGTGAGACAATGAGGGAAAGATATTTTTAAAATTTTAAATTATTAATTTAATGATTTTTAAATTTTAGTATGTATTTAAAATAAAAAATAAAACCATCCAAGAAAAAAAATTATGAAAAAAAAGTTAACCAACTAGAAAAAGTGGTATAGATGTCAAGGATGAAAATAATCCTTTGACAATTAGAATTAGGCAAGGGGAAGCCAGTGAAGCTATGAGAGAGCAAGAAATAAATAAATATATATATATATGTATATATATACATATATATATATAAAGAATAAAAAAATAGAAAATAATGTGAAACATTTTATAACCAAAATGACAGATCTGAAGAACAGATAAAGAAGAGAATATATAAGAATAATTGGACTGCCCATTTTTACGACCCAAAATTGAACCTTGACACAATAATGCAGTAAATAATCCTAGAAAATATTCCTCTAGTGATAGAACATGAAGGGAAAGTAGAAATAGAAAAAATCCATCAGTCACCACCTCAAAGGGATCTTTTGGGGAAAACATACAGGAATAATATTGTTAAACTTTGAAACCGCTAGATGAAAGAGAAAATTTTGTAAGAAAAAAAAATTCAAATATGCTAGAGCTACAATTAGAATTATACAAAACTTAGCAGCAGCTACAATAAAAGAATACAGGTCCTTGAGTCATATCTACCAACAATCAAAAGAACTAGGTCTGCATCCAAAAATGTCATATCCTGTCAAATTATCTATAATTTTGAATGAGAAAAAAATGGACATTCACCAAACTTACAGATTTTCAGTACTTTCTATCAACCAAATCTGAACTTAACAGAATATTTAACATATAAGATCAAATATCAAATATCATTTTAAGGAAATCAACATGGACCTGTTTAAAAATGGACAAATTGTTGTCTTTTTTTTTTCTACCTGGGAAATGTATACTCTATGTTTAATGTTCACATCAACAATAGGGTAGTTCAAAAGAAAATTGACAGAGTGAAGGTAAAAACAGCAATCATATTACATAAATGAGGTGCAGAAGAAGAATGGACAGAAGAAGAAAGAGGCATTAAAGGAGGGATGAGGGTTTGTATTTCTGAAAACCTACTCACATCTAGAATGGGTTCAATAAGCAACACTGCATACATATATTCCATGAAATGTATAGCACCGTCCAAAATCCGTAAATAATTAATTGGAGAGAAATGGATGGATGGTAAAGCAAAGGATGAGGAAAGAAGTCAAGAGAGGGATCCTTGTATGACACAGCTTAAGTAATAGTAAACCAAAGCATGGAGCAGAATTTAAAGAGACAACAGTTATAGGAAAGAAGTGTGTGTATGTGGTATGTGTGTATGTGTATGTGTGTTTGTGTATGTATGTATATATCTACACATGTATATATAAATATAGATTTTATTAACTGTATCTTGCCTGGAGGTGGTGGTGGTGATGAAATGGGGAAAATAATAAAGCAAGTAAGATGTGCATCAGAAAACCAAAAAATAATTTCTTGATCCAGTTTTTAAAAAAAAAGAATTAATATCAGTAATTTATCTTTTTTTAGGCTTCCTCCAGACTCTGTTATTTTGAACCATTTCCTCAAAGCCATGGAATCCTCTTCTTTCTCAGTCCTCCTCCCAATTCTCTCTCTTGTAACTCTTTAGTTTTAGCCTTCACATAGACTATTGTTTTGGTCAGATTTTCTGTTAAATTCAGAGATTTGTTCTTTCTAATATCTTAGTAGTATAAATTTCTCCAGAGAAAAATTAACCTTGCAGTATGAAAAATGAATAGATTTGCCTGAAATATTTACTTTTTAATGGTCCTTTTTGTAAGAAATAGAAAGATATTTCTATGAATACTGAAACATTGAATACAAAAGCAAATGTATGAAATCTCAAGTGGCATATTGGACTGAAATCTTGGCAATCCTTATTGGATTTTGAATTCTTATTCAGAGAAAGAAATAAGTACACAAGATTTTAAGCTTATTCTTCCAGTAGAAATTACTCTTTCTGTGACTCATGGTTTAAGATACAGATTTTAGCTTAATCTTTATTTTACCATCTAGGAAACCAAAGTATTATAACTGCCATGCTACTTCAGATTAAAAAAAAAAACAAAACAACAACAAAAAACAAACAAACAAACAACAACAACAAAAACCTAGGGGCAGTTAGGTGGCACAGTGGATAAAGCACCAGCCCTGAAGTCAGGGGGACCTGGGTTCAAATCTGGTTTCAGACACTTAACATTTCCTACTTGTGTGAACTTGAGCAAATCACTTAACCCCAATTGCCTCAGCAAACAAAACAAAAACAAACAAGGAAAAACTATGCATAATAGTTTGCTTTCCTTTTATTCTGAAAACTTCTTGAACCTCACTTTAATAAAAGAGATTAATTTTATTTAAGTATTGCTTTGGAGAATACACTCAAACTTAAGAGAATTCTTCTTTGATTTAAAAAGCATCCGAGGTCATGCAAAATCTTAATATAATAACATAAATATTTGAACTCTAAAAAACTGCTACCACTGTTAGTAGGTGAGGAATAAGGGAAGAATTTAGAAAATTTTCCCTCAAAACAAGAACTTAAATCTCTTTGAGTATTGAATGGTAGCTAATAACTAACATTTTTATGGCATTTACTATGTGACGTGCCAAGTCCCGTATGTCCAGGATATACTCAAAGGTAGACATTACATTAATTTTAATCTTCAAATATTAAAGACAAAAAAAGACATATTTCCACGTATGGAAAACATCACAAAGAAGATAATCTGCAATCTATTCTATGACTATCTTAGTATAATGTGATTCTTTCTCAGATAATGAGAAAACTTAGAGAATCAGAGGCTTTAGAACTGAAAAGGACTTAAGACAGTGGTTTTCTTCCTGAAGGAAAACTGTATGTAGGAAACACATTTAAGTTTAAAATTCATTATTAGCATTTTTCCATTTACCAGTTGATATATGGTCAAAGGATATAACCAGACAATTTTAAGTTGAAGAAATCAAAGCTTTATAACCATATAGGGAAAATTGCTATCAATCACTTTTGATTAGAGAAATGCAAATTTTTAAATGCTTGAAATAATACCTTACAACTATAAGATTGGCTAAAATGACAGAAAAGAAAATAAATAACAAATGTTGGAGGTGATGTGGACAATTTGGGATATTAATGTATTGTTACTTGGGTTGTATTTTGATTGACTCATTCTGGAGAGCATTTTGGAATTATGATCAAAAGTCTATAAAACTTTAATACAACAACATCATTATAACTTCTACATATCAGGGACTTAAAACAAGGAAAACATTAGATATGTACAAACATATTTATAGAATCACTATTGACATTGGGGATATGCTCATAAATTGGAGAGTGACTGAACAAGTTGTAATATATGATCATGACTGGATATTATCATGCAATGAAAAATGAGAAGTAAGATGCCAGAAAAAAAATTTTTTTTAAAAGCTGGAAAGACTTATATGATGAGGAAAACATTGTACACTATAGCAGTGACATCATATGATAATTAAGAATGAGTGACTTAGCTATTCTTAGCAATAAAATGATCCTACATAATAATGAAGGATTTATGCTGAAAAATCCTGTCCACCTCTACAAAAGAATTGATAGAATGTGAATTCAGATTGAAACATATTTTTAAAAACTTTCCCCCCTTTTTTTGTTTTGTTTTATTCCTTTAGTCTTTATATTCTTTTACAATGTGCATATTTTGCATGACTACTCATATGCATATAAGCTATACAAGTTGCTTTTCTTCTCAATGAGGGAACAAAGAAGGGAAGAAGGGAGAGAATTTAGAACATAACAAAGGTTAAAATGGTTTTTACAAGTATTTTGAAAAAATAAAATATTA
The DNA here is from genome assembly GCA_023553655.1 of Myrmecobius fasciatus. Taxonomy (NCBI): domain Eukaryota; kingdom Metazoa; phylum Chordata; class Mammalia; order Dasyuromorphia; family Myrmecobiidae; genus Myrmecobius; species Myrmecobius fasciatus. The sequence goes on along the minus strand of JAJPUD010030532.1, from coordinate 5,376 downwards.
AATAAAAACCTCCATCATTTGCATAAGTCTGGAAAATTAACACACATTAATTAAGCCTTGACTTGCAGAATTACCCAGTTTTAAAGATGCAAATACACTAAAAATTAATAATCTGTTTTCTTAAACATAGTGAGCTGGTTTCTATTACACTTCTGTTTTTAGAAATCATTTTAGTCAAGGGATAACAGGACCATGGGTTTAAAGCAGTCAAATAACTTCAAAAATCAAATAGTCCAGTCACTGGATTTTTTTTTCTTTTCTTTTCTTTTTAATAGACATTTCTTTATGAATCATGTTGAAAAAGAAAAATCAAAAAAAGGTTAAAAAACAACAAAAAAAGAAGGGAACATAACATGTTGATTTAAATTCCATCTCCATAGTTCTTTTTCTGGTTGCAGATGTCATTTTCTGACAAAGTTTATTGGGATTGCTTTGCATCACTGTGTTACTGAAAAGAACCAAGTCTTTCATAGTTGATCATTATAGAATCTTGTTGTAACTGTATAAAATGTATTCCTGTTTCTGCTTGTTTCCCTCAGCATCAGTTCACGTAATTCTTTTCATTCGTTCTAAAACTAGCTTGTTCAGTATTTTTTATACAACAATAATTTTCCATTACCTTCATAAACCACAACTTATCGATGGACATCTACCCATTTTCCAATTCTTTGCAACAACAAAAATATTTTCTACACACATTTTTAAATATGTGTGTATAAAATTTTTTTCCCTCCTTTTTGAGTTCCTTGTCACAGAACCAGTGACACTGCTGGGAGATTCAGTTTGATAGCCATTTAGGCATAGTTCCAAATTGCTTTCCAGAATGCATGGAACATTTCACAATTCCACAAACAATTTTATTAGTTTCTCTGCATCTTAGCCAATCTGAGAGTTGTGAGGTGGTACCTCAGAGTTGTCTTAATTTGCATTTCTCTAATCAATAGTGATTTAGAGCATTTTTCTCATACAACAATAGATTTTGTCATTTAAAATTCAGCATTGTTAAATTGTCTATTCATACTGTTTGACCATTTATCAATTGGAGAATGATTGTATTCTTATAATTTTGAGACTTCTTTATATATTTTAGAAATAATATCTTTATCAGAAAACTAGCTGTAAAATTTTTTGCCCAGCTCTGTACTTCCCTTTTAATCATGTTTTTGTTGATTTTGTTTATACAAATATTTTAATTTAATGTAATCAAAATTGTCCCTTTTGCATTTCATAATTTTCACTACTTCTTTAGTCATAAATTCTTCCCTTCTCCAAATATCTCATAAGTAAATTTATCCCTTGCTCTCCTAACTTACTTATACTGTCACCCTTAATGCCCAAACCCTGTGCACATTTTGACCTTATTTTGGTTTGGAGTGAGATGTGCAGCTCTTTACTGAGTGTCTAACATTATTTTCCAGTTTTGCCCAGCAATTTGTGTAAAATAATGAGTTTTTATCCCAGAAGATAGAGTCTGGGGGCTTATCACATACTACATTACTATAGTGATCTATTATTGTGTTGTATGTAACTATTTTATACCTGTAATCCATCACTCTCTTTTTTAGTCAGTCGCAAATGTTTTTGGACACTGCTGCTTTATAATATAGTTTTAGGTCTTGTTCTGCTAAGCCAACCATGCTTTTTTCCCCATTAATATCCTTGATATTCTTGACTATATGCTCAATTAAAAAAACCCAAATTAAGTAATGAATTTTGTTATTTTTATAGCTCTGTTGAAATTAGGCAGAATTGTCATTTTTATTATATTAGCTCAGTTTAGCAATGAGCAATTGATATTTTTCCACTTGTTTAGATATGACTTAATTCATATGAGATGCATTTCATAATTGTGTTCACATAGTTCTTGGGTTTCTCTTGGCATTGGGTTTCTCATTCTGGAGAGCATTTTGGAACTATAATAAAAGGTCTATAAAACTTTAATACAACAATATTTTCATTTTTTTATCTACAGTTATTTTAAGTGGAATTTCTCTTTCTATCTCTTTTGGCTGGGCTTTGTCAGTAATATATAGAATTACTGATGATTTTTGTGAGTTTATTTTATATCCTGAAAATTTGCTAAAGAAGTTAATTGTTTCAAGCCAGTTTTTATATGATTTTCTAGGATTCTCTAAGTATATCACCATATCATCTGCAAAGAATAACAATTTTATTTTGTTTTTGTCTATTCTAATTCATTTAAATTCTTTTTCTTTTGATATTACCAAAGCAAACATTTCTAGTGCAATATTGAATAATATCGGTGATAATCAGCATCCTTGTTTCACTCCTGAAGTTATTGAGAATGACTCCAGCTTCTGTCCATTACAAGTAATGCTTGTTGTTGATTTTAGATAGATACTGCTTATTATTTTAATGAAAACAGCCTTTATCTCTGGGCTCACTAGTGTTTTTAATAGTAATGGATGCTGTATTTTTGTCAATAGATTTTTCTGCATCTATTGAGATAATCATGATTTCTGTTGGTTTTGTTATTGTTATGGTTGATTATTATAATAGTTTTCCTGATATTGAACCAGTCCTACATTCCTGGTATAAATCACACTTTGTCAAAGTGTGTTATCCTGTTGACAAGTTGCTGTATTCTCTTTGCCAATATTTTTGCATCAATATTCATTAGGAAAATTTGTTTATAATTTTCTTTCTCTGTTTTGGCTCTTCCTGGTTTAAGGATCAGTGCCATATTTTATCATAGCAGGAATTGGCAGAACTCTTTTCCTATTTTTCAAAATAGTTTACATGATATTAGAAATTATTGTTCTTTACATATTTGGTAGAATTTATTTGTAAATCCATCTGGCACTGGAAATTTTTTCTTTTGGAAATTCATTGATGACTTGTTCAATTTCTTTTATCTAAAATTAAATTATTTAAGTAATTTTCCCCTTCTATTAATCTCAGCAATTTATAGTTTTATAAATATTCATATACTTCAATTAGATTATCAGACTTGCTGCCATACAGTTGGGCAAAATAGCTCCTAATTATTGTTTTAATTTCTTTTTCATTGGTGTTAAGTTTTCCCTTTTCATTTTTGGTGCTTATGATTTGGTGTTATCTTTCCTTTTTCTAATGAAATTGAGCAAAGTTTTATCTATTTTTCTCATAAAACCAACTCTAAGTTTTACTAATTAGTTCAATAATTTTCTTAGTTTTTATTTTATTCATCTCTCCTTTGAGTTTCAGAAATTCTAATTTGGTATTTAATTGTTTTTTTTTAATTTTTTTTCCTTTTTCTAGTTTTTTTTTTTTTTAGTTTTATGACCAATTCATTGATCTTTCTCTTTTAGTCATGTAACTATTTAGAAATATACATTTTCCCCTAAATCTTGCTTTTGCTGCATCCCAAAGGTTTTGGTATGTTGTCTCATTATCATTCACTTGAATGAAATTAGGCATTGTTTCTGTGACTTACTATGTAACCCACTCATTTTTTAGAATTAGTTTGTATCATTTCCAAGTGGTTTTTAGTCTGTTTTTCCCTGCCCCATTATTGAATATAATTTTTATTGCATTGTAGTCTGAATAAGAAGAATTTACTTTTTGTGCTATTCTACATTTGATTGTGAGGTTTTTTTATGGGCTAATACATGATCAGTTCATATGTAGATGCCATGTACTGCCAAGAAAAAGGTCTATTCCTTTCTGTCCCTATTAAATTTTCCACCAGAGGTCAATCATACCTAGATTTTCCAGGATTCAATTAACATCTCTAGTATATTTCTTACTTATTTTATTTAAATATAAACCGAGAGGGGAAGATTGAGGTCCCTACTAGTATAGTTCTGAGGTCCATTTTCTTCCTGTAACTACATTAAAATCTTCTCTAGGAATTTGGCTGCTGTCCTAATTGGTGCATATACATTTAATATCATTACTACTTCATTATTTACAATACACTTTATAAAGATGTACTTTCCTTCATTATCTTTTAAAATTAGATCTATTTTTACTTTTGCTTTATCTGAGATTAGAATTGCAAACTCTGATGAACATGTGTGAATCTTACACTCACCAGATTTAGCTCAAAGAGAGAATATCAGAAGTATTTGGTTTCACAGAGAAACTTGTCTCACCTTATAGGGCAGTGGGATGGGAAAGAACAAAAGAAAGGTGAAGGCTGATAGACAAAAAAAACAGAAGTAGTAGGGGAAAGGTATAAGAAATGGGGAAGGGCTCTAAAAAAAGAGGGGCTATTTGAGGGAGGTGGTGCTCAGAAGCAAATTACTATGGAGGAAGAAAGGGGGAAAAAAAGAAAAGAATAACGGGGAAAATAAGGTGTCATGAAATATAGAATTAGTTAATTTAACTGTGAATGTGTATGGGATGACCTCTCCCTTAAAAAAGAAGCAGATTGGGGGCGGAGCCAAGATGTCAAACTGCAGACAGCTTTCTCTGTGAACTCCTGGGACCTTCCCTCAGACCCAGACAAAGTGAGCCTTCAAACTGATTTTTGAGTGAGGGCTCCATCAAACATTTGGACTACAATGCACTTCTATCAAAAATCTACCTTGAAAAATCTACCGGAGAAGCTTAGCCTCAGGGGAAATCGGCCCTTTGGTCTGATCAGACTCCAGCCAGGGTGGAAGTCAGGGCTGTGATAAAAGGGCGGATTTTACGCACCCAGGAAGCCCTTGGGAGATGCCTGGGCCACTTTGCTCTGCTTGCAGGCAGGTGCTTTGGCAGATCTGCCTTTGGTAAAGGGTGGATCGAGAGCAGCTGAAAACGTGGACTTAGTGCGAATCTAGCCAGACCAGCCTCAGACCTAAAGTCAACTAGGCAAACTGCCCGAGGGCAAATACAAATTGTTGCAGTTTTCTCTGCTTTTTACCAATATCCCAACTTTAAATCATGAGCAAGAAGCAGAAGAGAGCTCTCACCATAGAAAGCTTTTACGGAGAAAAAAGAGAACAGTCCCCAGATCCTGACATTATGAAAACAATCCCAGATGAAGCCACAAAGGTAGACTTAAGTTGGTCTCCCTTTCAGAAGGCTTAGCTGGATGATTGCATTAAGAATCTCAAAAGAGAGCTAGAAGAAGAATGGGGAAATAAATTGAGATCAGGGCAACAGAAATATCAAAAACTGGGAAATAGGACTGGTGAATAGGAAAAAGAAAACAGTTCACTGAAAAACAAAATTGGTGAATTGGAAAAAATCACCAATTCACTGGAAAATAAAAATGGTGAACTGAAAAACAAAATTAGTGAATTGGAAAAAGACAACAATTCACTGAAAAACAAAATTGGTGAATTGGAAAAAGACAACAATTCACTGAAAAATAAAACTGGCAAAATGGAAAAAGAATACATTGAATCAAGAAATTCAATTGGCCAGCTACAAAAGGAGCTAAAA
>JAJPUD010030531.1:0-13119 GCA_023553655.1 Myrmecobius fasciatus | reverse complement strand
AAGCTGAAAGTCCTGTTTGATGCTAATAGGAGATATGCACAATTCTGTCCCTATCCCCCTCACTCAGTCACACTCAAACACACTCACTCACACACTCAGTTACACACCCTTTTTCTTCCTAGAGTGGTGAATGAGGTTGGAGCTTGTTCTATCACCTCTGCAGGTACAAGTCCCTGTGTCCCGAGACATGGCCCACCTGGGACGGGCGACCACAGGATGGGGTATCAGTATTGATCCAACACCTCGGCTACAAACCTGAGGAATACAAGCTGGGCAAGTGAGTGGACAGTCCCTCTGTGGGGAGGGGGGCTGCTGAAGGCTGCAGCCAGACTGGCCCCTTTCCATTCTTTCCTGTAGAACCAAGATCTTCATCCGCTTCCCCAAGACACTCTTTGCCACAGAAGATGCTCTGGAAGTGAGGAAGCAGAGCTTGGGTGAGATTTGGGTCTCTTTCCTTTGGACTTCATCCTTATCAAGTCTTGCCATCTCTGTACAGCACTGGTTCTAGAGTTAAAGGGCTTGGGTTCAAATCCCTACTTGGGATGACTTTGGCTTCACTTCCCTGGGATCCCTGTCTTCTCTGTAAAATGGAAGGCTGAACTTGATGGCCTCTTTGGACCCAGGAAAGTGGTATCAGGGAGTATCCCTTGGGTATGTGGATCAAGCGCTAACCATAGACAGAGAACCCAGGTTCATATCTTGCTTTTGAATATTACCTCAGTTGTCTCTTCCACTTTCTGGTCTTTCCCTGATCTACCCTTTGAACTCTCTTCTCTGAACTTCCATAGTGTCTTTTGTCAGCACTAACAAGAGTATTCCTAATGTTCTCATACTTTGGGACTTTCCCTGTAACCATTCTGAGATGTTGAGAATGCAGGTATCATTGATTCTCTAATCTACTGGGAATCCCAGATTTAGAGAAATTCCTTGCCCTCCCCTGCCCAGCCCAGCCTAGTGTCAAAGGCCAGGTAGGTCTCCTGACTTTCAGGATGGCTTGCTGTTCTCTCTCCGTGCTGACTATTTAGAACTTGCCATTTTTTTCCTTTTTGGTTTGAATCTGTGATATCATTAGAACTGGGAACTCCCAGTTCAGAAATTATTACCTTCAAAGCAGGTGAGCATCTTCTCTGTAATTTAGGGGTTTTAGAATCTTCTAGAGCACTAAGAGGTGACTTGGCCCGAATCACACAGTCAGTCTGTATCTGAAGCTGGACTTGAACTCAGGTCTTCCTGACTCCCAGGCCAGGGGTCTATCTCTTACTTCTTGTCTCTCCATTTGCTGCTTTTGGCTGGAGTTTTCTGTTGTTCATTCTTTTTCAGTTGTGTGTGACCCTTGGTCATCCCATTTGGGGTTTTCCTAGCAAAGATGCTGGAGAGATTTGCTATTTCCCTCTCCAGCTCATTTTACAGATAAGGAAACTGAGGCACATAGACTTAAGTGACTTGCCCAGGATCATATAGCTAGTGTCTGAGGCCAAACTTGAACTCAGGTCTTCCTAACTCCATGTCCAGGGTTCTGTTTACTGCCCTAGCTTTGGTTGTTACCTTGTCATCCATGTATACTCTCTCTTCAACTAGAGGGAAACTCTTCAAAGCCAGGGACAAAACTGGTTTACAGGTTTTGATGAGATCCAAAGCCAATCTACCTTGAGCCAGTGCAATTAGGAGAATAAAGAAAATCATCGATTTAGAGAATAAGATCACCAGATTCCTCATTCTGCCGATGAGGAAACTGAGGCCCAGAAAATTAGATGACCTGGGTAGGAGACATCTGAGGTGGGATTTGAACCCAGATCTTGTTGACTCCTGGACACTCTTAAGATGATGCTAATGATGAATGAATCTTTGTTCATTGACTTTCTGAAACCACAGCCACAAAGATCCAGGCAGCATGGAGGGGATACCATTGGAGACAGAAATTCTTACGAGTGAAGCGTGCAGGTCAGTAAATTGGGGGGAGGGAATTGGAGATAGGGGAGAGGAGGTGAGAATGGCAGTTTCGAGGAGGAAGCTCGAAGTCTTTTCCTGCCTTCTGAAGCCAGAGGCTCAGATCTTATGGGACGAGGTGAAGGGGGAGAGCCAAAGTCCAGGTTCAGGGTTGTCCTAAGGTGATGAATGGGGAGCACTGAAGGTGAGCAGTTACTTGATCGCCCTACAGCTATCTGCATCCAATCATGGTGGCGTGGGACCCTGGGCCGGAGGAAAGCAGCCAAGAGGAAATGGGCTGCTAATATGATCCGACAGTGAGTTTGAAGGGCCCCTGCTAGTGTCCCCTGTTGGGCCGAGGAGGACGTATTGACCTTAGGAATTGGAACTGATGGGGGAGGATGTTGACTTTATGTATTAGGAGTAATGGGGAGAATGTGTTGGGAGTGATCTCAGCAAATGAAAGCAAATCCCTGGTGATGGATCCCCATGATGACAGTGGGACTGTGTGTACTATCAGCTGTGTAGCCTTGGGCAGAGCTCCAAGTTACTCATTTGTAAAATGGGTCTAATAATACCCATGCTGCCCTCCTTAGAGATGGGGCAGAGGGTCACAAAATCATAGCACTAGAGTTAGAGGTGATCTCAGAGGCATCTGATCCCCTCGTTTTACAGAGGGAGGACAAGACAAACGCCTTGTCCACGATCACACTGGAAGTAAGCAATCAGAAGAGGATCTGAACCCAAATTTTTGGAGAGGAAAATCCTCAGTGAGCTGCATTAACATGCTGCCCTCCCTTTCTCCCTAAGGCTAATCCACGGCTTCATCCTTCGCCGTGCGCCCAGGTGCCCCGAAAATGCCTTCTTCTTGGATTTCGTTCGGTGCTCCTTCCTGCTGAATCTGCGGCGGCACCTACCCCGGAACGTGTTGGATAAAACATGGCCCACCCCTCCCCCTGCCCTGCATGAGGTCTGAGGAGACTGCATGATATAGAGGCTGGTCACTGTAATAGGGGAAATAGGAAATGTTTGGGCTCCACTCTGAGCTCAGACACTTACTAGCTATGTGACTCTGGGCAAGTCACTGCCTCAATTTGCTTATCTCTAAAGTGAAGAGATTAGAATGAGAGACCTCCAAGATAGAGATCTGACCTTGTGACCTCCCAGGGCTTCAGTTTCTGATCTTATGTTCCTCTGATAATGGATCCAACTGTAATCCTTTAGTGAGCACTGACCCAGTTCTGCACCCGGCACTGCTGAAGTCCAGTCTTTCACCACAAGAACTAATTGGAAAGGGGCAGTTAGGTGGCGCAGTGAATAGAGCACCAGCCCTGAAGTCAGGAGGACCTGAGTTCAAATCTGGTCTCAGACACTTAACAGTTCCTGGCTGTGTGACCCTGGGCAAGTCACTTAATCCCAATTGCCTCAGCAAAAAAAAAAAAGAACTAATTGGAGTGACAAAACAAGCCCACGCCACAGAAAACAAAGCAGTAGAAAGTAATAGGCCAGCAGGAGCATGGAAAGGTGTTCAGAAATCCAGGATGTAGATGTCCATATTGAACCTCAGGCATCTACTTCAACCCTCTTGTTTTATCAGATGGGACAACTGAGATCCTAAGAAGTTATGTCCAAGGTCCCATAAATATTAAGGAGCAAAGAGAGGATTTGAATCCAGGCCCTTCTAACTTCAACTTCATAGGATCAAAGATTTTGAGCTGGAAGCATTCTTGGAGATCTAAAAGATCACTGGATCAAGCTCAAGTAGAAACCAGATCTCTTGCCTATTGACTTTGAAAACCACAAATTGACATGGTTTATGTTTTATTTTATTTCGTTAAGTATTTCCCGATTACATTTAAACCTCTGTTCTAGACTTTTGTTTTACCTTAGCCTACTGGGCTTCTGAGAATGAAAGGATTTGCCCAAGGTCACAAGGATAGTAATGTCAAGTCCAGGATTGGAACTCAGGTCCCCCCATTGTGGGTTGGAGTCATGGCCAAATAACAGAACAGCCTGAGCTCCCTGGCCCCATCCTTGGGTCCTTTCCCCAGGGGCATCTCTCGAAAGCCCCCTTTCCTTCCCTTTTGCTCCCCTTGACTTCATTTCTTGTCCTCCCAGGCGTCCGAACAGCTGAGGGAGCTCTGTATGAGGAACATGGTGTGGAAATATTGCCGCAACATCAGTTCTGAATGGAAGCAGCAGGTAAGTTGGTTTGCTGGGGATGAGAAAGGAATAAGATGTGCGATCAGCAAAGGGAAGGCACTGTGTAGGGGAAGGGAAGGAGCCCGGAGCAGAATCCCGTAGAGACTTAGCAGAACTCACGGGCTACTCATTCCCACGGCGGGCACTAGCATCCGAGTACGTTATTTATCCCCAGTGGTATGGAGCTTAAGAGAAAGATTGATGCTGATTTCCTGCCATCTAGGGGAGGGAGGGACTGGGGGGAAAATTTGTAACGGAAAGCTTTGTAAGTGAATGTTGAAGAATTACCCATACATATGTTTTGCAAATAAAAAGCTTTAATAAAGAAAAAAAAAAGATTGATGCTAAGCACAGGGAAGGGTCATAAATTTAGAGTTGGCAAGTCCTTTGAGACCATTTGGTCCTTTCATTTTACAGATGAGTAAACTGAGGCTCAGAGAAATTAAGTTACTTTTCCATGTTCACATAGGGATACATATGTGTGTGTGTGTGTATGTGTGTGTGTCTAAGGCAGATTTCCCTTGTTCCAAATCTAACACTATCTTCTCTAAACCATTCTGCTTCTTTAGGATATTATTAGTACTTTCAAATATTGAATTCCTCCCCCCCCAAAAAAATATATTGAATCTCATTATACTGGGGACATGGGAGGGTAAGAGAAGATGGGACATATAGATGAATCCAGAGCTCCCAGGTCTAATCCTTTGTCTCTTTCTCCATTGACATCTCAGAAAGAAGATACATTTCTTTTTCTTTTCTCTCTCTCTCTCTCACTGTGGCAATTGGGGTTAAGTGACTTGCCCAGGGTCACACCGCTAGGAAGTGAAAGATTTGAACTCAGGTCCTCCTGACTTCAGGGCTGGTGTTCTACCCACTGCACCACCTAGCTGCCTCTCTTTTTTTTTCCTCAAAAGTACTTTTTAAAAAAAAATTTTAGCTTTTTATTTTCAAAATATATGCCTGGATACTTTTCAACATTCACTCTTGCAAAAACCTTGTGTTCCAAATTTTTTCTCTTTCTTCCTCTTAACCCTTCCTTTAGTCAGCAAGTAATCCAATGTGTGTTATTGGATTTAACATATATTTTAACATGTATAACATCTATTGGATGGCTTGCCATCTAGGGGAGGGGGTGGGAGGAAAGAAGGGAAAATTTGGAACACGAGGCTCTGCTTGAGTCAATGTTGAAAAATTATCCGTGCAAATGTTTTGAAAATAAAAAACTTTAATAAATAAATAAATAAAAATCCAATATCTGTCCAATTAGAAGGTACATTTCTTTTTTTTTTTTTTTTTTTTGCTGAGACAATTGGGGTTAAGTGACTTGCCCAGGGTCACAGAGCTAGGAAATGTTAAGTGTCTGAGAGTAGATTTGAACTCAAGTCCTCCTGACTTCAGGGTGGTGTTCTATCCACTGTCTCCTCTAGCTACCCAGAAGGTACATTTCTTTATTGAGAATTGGAGTTTAAAGCATTTAGTGTGGGTAATGTGCTGTTATTGGAGCAGTGAAATATACTGGACTTGGGAGAAAGGAAGGCCTGAATTCAAATCCTATATCATACACACACTGGGCAAGTCACTTAACCTTGATCTGCCTCGGTTTCCTCATCTGTAAAATAGAAATAATAATAGCACCTATCTTCCAGGATTTTTGAGGTTCAAATGAAATAATCTGTGTTAAGTGCTTTGCAAACATTAAACAGCAATAAAAATGATAGCAATTACTAAAATGCCTACTGTGTGCCAGGCAATACCCTAGGCCCTGGAGATGCCAGAGTAAGGATTAAAAAACAGAAGCTTACATCATACCAAGGGTGTCGAGGTTGGGCTGTTGGTCAGGGCCCCACTCTTGTCTCAATAGCTACATCAGAAGGCTGTGGCCAGTGAAGTTTTCAAGGGCAAGAAAGACAACTACCCCCAGAGCGTCCCCAGACTTTTCATCAACACCCGACTTGGTATGACATTCCCATCCTGGGCCCCCTTCCCCATAATGCCCCTTTCTCTGCCCCTTCCCTTGGCCACCATCTCCCGTGGGTGACTTCCTCCTTCACTTCCCCTTGGATTTTCTTCTTCCTCCCACCCCTTCCTCATTTCCTTCCAGCCTGGACTTTGTCCAGCAGTTCTGCAACTTCCCACCTATGTCTTTTTCTAGCTGCTGACGAGATCAGCCCCAAAGTGCTCCAGGCCCTAGGCAATGAGTCTGTCCAGGTGAGCCTGCTTTTTGGGATCCCAAAGAGAGAAGCAGGAGGGAACTGTGGGGTCAGGACTGATGGTGGCAATTCAGAAACCTGTCAGAAGCCCACTTACGAGCTCTGGGAATGGGAGGCAAAAGGAAGAGCAGGAGGATCAATCAGAAAGTACTTACTAAGCGCCTCCCCTATCCTAGTTCCTGGGAATACAAGTAGAAATAATGGAACTGTCTCTTCTCTTAAGGAGCTAATATTCTAGTGGGGGGAGGGGAGAGAAGTAACAGAGAATCTGGGAAGAGAAGAAGCGGGGGGTCATAGTGGACCATAGAAAGTCCAGCCTCCTCTTTGCTGCAATACCTCCCTGAAAGCCTGCTCCTCCAGTGTTCCCCTTCGGTGCCGTTTCATGCGGTTTTAGGTTCTATTCTCTTTGGAATATGAAGCGACAGTAGGAGGGACCTGAGATGAGACTGAGGGAGGGAACTGGACCCAGGGGAGTCAGAAACTGTGCTGGAGAGTTCCAGGGGAATGGGAAGGCTCAAAGGAGGCCGGGGGCCACTAGCAAGTGGTCTCAGGGCGCCCTCCCCTCCAGTATGCAGTGCCTGTGGTGAAATACGACCGGAAGGGCTACAAGCCTCGGGCCCGGCAGCTGCTGCTGACCCCCAGTGCCGCGGTCATCGTGGAGGAGGCCAAGATCAAGCAGAGGATCGAATACGCCAACCTGACTGGTAAGGGGCCGGCCGGGCGAAGGCCCACGGGGCTCGCTTTGCTCGGCCTCGGTTTTTGCATCTGGGAAATGGGGCCTCTGAGGGCGTCTGTGCAGAGGGAGCCCCGAAGGCTAGCGGGGCATCTCCAGCTTGTTCTCAGCCTCTCTGCCCGGGCTCGCAGCCCTGGCCCCGATCCCCTTTGCTTGATGGGCTCTTCTGTCCGCCGCCCATGGATGGATTGGGGTGGGGAGCGTGTCCCTCTCGCCATCCTGACCTTCCCCCCTCCCCCAGGTATCTCGGTCAGCAGCCTCAGTGACAGCCTTTTTGTCCTCCATGTGCAGAGAGAGGACAACAAGCAGAAGGTATGAGGGGCTGCCTCTGAGAATTCCTCTGCTGATACGGGGAAGGGACTCGCATTTATTAAGTGCTTATTGTTTGCTAGTCACTATACTAGTTCCACAGAAGCCAAGAAAGGCAAAAACGATTTCTGCCCTCAAAGATCCCGTGTTCTGTAATTCCTTCTTCCCCCGGGGTTCATGGTTTGTGACTGGGGGCTGCAGCACAGGTCCCCCCTCACTGACGTGTATACAGGGGTATACAGGGCCTTCTGCAATCACTGCCTGAAAGAGCTTTGGATGGGGGCGGGGGAGGGAGGGGCTCAGATGCAGGATGAGAAGCTGAGCCTCCTTCTGCCTCCCTCGTGTTTCAGGGGGATGTGGTGCTCCAAAGTGATCACGTGATCGAGACCATCACCAAGTTGGCCCTGAGTGCAGACCGAGTCAACAGCATTAATATCAACCAGGGCAGGTAAGCGCAGGCTTGGTGCCAGGGGGCAAGCGCAGGCTCAGTGCCAGGCTTAGTGCCAGGGGGCAAGCGCAGGCTTGGTGCCAGGGGCAAGCACAGGCTCGGTGCCAGAGGGTAAGTGCAGGCACAGTGCCAGGCTCAGTGCCAGGGGGTAAGTGCAAGCTCAGTGCCAAGGGGTAAGTGCAGGCTCAGTGCCAAGGGGCAAGCGCAGGCTCGGTGCCAGGGGGCAAGGGCAGGCACAGTGCCAGAGAGTAAGCTCAGGCTCAGTGCCAAGGGGCTGTGTGCATTGCTGGGGAGGGGAAGGAAGCGGATGAGCCTTGGGGGGCTTGCCCTGCCCTGGGTCTCATCAAGCCCTGCTCCTTTCCCAATAGCATCACCTTTGCTGGGGGCCCAGGCAGGGATGGCATTATTGATTTCACCCCCGGCTCCGAGCTCCTTATCTCCAAGGCCAAGAACGGGCACCTCGCCGTGGTGAGTGAAGGGGCCCAGATACGGTGGCGATCCCGGCCCATCTCGGAGCGGTAGGCCGGCCCTTCCGCTTGTGGAGATTGGGGTGGGGGCAAGGCTTGGGCCGACTGCGTCAAGATTGGACTGAACAAAGCGGATGACATGAGCACAGAACTTTGGGTTCAAACCCCAAGTTTGCCACCGACCAATCATGAGCCTCCGCTGAATTTTCCTTACTGATAAAATGGGGCTTCTTCCCGACTCTGCCCAACCCCAGGGGGAGGATGGCATGAATGTGCTTTGAAAGCTGTTGGACACCTTCTAACTGGGCTGTGGGGGTGGGAAGGGGGCCCTTCCAAACCTCATTCACCCCTGGGGTGAGCTGGGGGAAGGAAGAGGCTGCCCCTCAGTGCCCTCTGCTCCCCTTGCAGGTGGCTCCCCGGCTGAATTCCCGATGATGATGGACCTCGTCCATCTGGACACTCTTCCTGCCCCTCCACCATGCCCGCTTTGCTCACCCGCCCACCCGCTTGCTGCCGCCCTATCCCCCTTCATGGTAACCAAAGACTTTCACTTCCATGCTTGGAGAGCTGGGTGCATCCCGGGTCTGAGGGGGGCCCACGTGGCACCTGCCTTGCATTCCCGGGTCCCTTCCTCCCCGCCCATGTCCCAACCTCCCACCTCGGCTTCTCGGTGGATGTGGGGGGCAACGGTAGGAGAATAGGGAGCCATGCCAGGAGCAGGGCTGAGGGATGACAGGGGCCAGGGCAGAGCCCCATGACCGATGCCAGGCCAGGGGGAGGACACTTTTTGCTGAGTTGTTTCTTTTTTTCCTGCTGAGTCATTTCGATGCTTTGTATGAGATAAATTTTTTTTAAGCTACTCGTTCCCTGCCACCAAGACACGCTGGATGTGCTCTGGCCAGCCCTGCAGGAGGCAGGGGTACCACCAAGGAAGCAATCGGGGGCTGGAGTAGGAGGAAGAGTGGGGTCCAGCTGCCCTCCCTCCATGCCCAGAACCAGTTACTCCATGCCATCTCTTCCTGCCCACCCCTTGGGGCCACACCCAGGGGCAGCCCCAGTCTCCCTTTATCCCTGGCCATGAGGGGCTGGGACCCACACTTGGTCTGCTGCTCCTTTCTGCCTTAGTGAGACCCTGCTCACCTGAGACCTCTTTCCCAGGAGGACCGAGGCGCTTTCACCCCCCTCTCCCCCCTCACACACAGAGGAATTGGTCCCTGTGATAGACTCCTGCCTGGGAGGGGGGGATATCTTGACCAGACCAGGGTGGAGATGGTGAGAGATGAGAGGGACCGGCAGCATGGGTGGCTTAGTGGGAAGACCATGGCCCGGCTCCTAAAGGACCTTGTCATCCGTGTGATATCGGGCAAAACATTTCATCCCGCGGCTTCTTCCTCCCCTTCTGCAAAGTCAGCATCCTAGGACTACTCAAAGGGATTTTAGGGGCCATCCAAGCTCCCCTCTTAACCCACATTCTGTGATTATGGGGGTCCAATGGTGCTTATTCTGAAGCCCCTGCCCCGGCGAAGATGTTCCTTGTTCAAAGCCCCTCAACCCCTGCAGTCGGTAGCTGAGACGGGGACTTGGGAGAGTTGGGTCGGGTTGGGGTCTAAATAGAAGGGAGAAAAATGGTCCTGGGATCCACTGTGTGACCCTGTTCACTGCTTTGCTGCTCCCCCTCCCCAAATCTACCCTCATCCTGTAGGATAAGGAATGACTTTGGGAGAAGAAGGAAAGGGGGCGGGGGTTATCACTTATCTCTGCTGCTTCTCCACCCCATTCCCCATTCCCGCTGAGGGTCAGGAGGCCCTCAAAGCAGCCTGTGCTCTCCCTTGGGATCCTGGGGACACTGCCAACACTTGCAACCCCAGCCAACACTAAATAAAGCGATTATGTTTTTGCAAACGTTTGCCTGTGGTTGTGGAGGGACCAGAAGTCGGGTGGGAGGTGAGCTGGGTCTGAGGATTTCTCCCTAGATGGGGTCTGGGAAAAAAAAAAGGGAGTAGTGGGCACCAAGTCACCTCGATGTGCCAGCTGCCAGTGGGATATAAATGGGAGATCTGCTCACACCCAACTTTAGGGGGTTAGAATGGGGAAAGAGGGGGCAGCGAGGTGGTGCAGTGGATAGAGCACCAGCCTTGAAGTCAGGAGGACCTGAGTTCAAATCTGGTCTCAGACACTTAACATTCCCTAGCTGTGTGACCTTGGGCAAGTCACTTAACCTCAATTGCCTCAGCCAAAAAAAAAAAAAAGAATGGGGAAGGGGAGGCTTTGCAGGTATGGACAAAAGCACAGAAGTGGGAGATGTAAAGTGTCATGTGTCAGGAATAAAATGTCGATCACTTTGGCTAATTCGTAAAATGTACAGGGGGAAATGAGATAGAATTGTCTTGGAAAGGTAGGCTGAAACCCAACTGTGGAAGGTCTTAAGCGCCAAAGGGAGAGGTTTCTATTTTCTAAGGCTATGGAAGCCTTTAGGAGCTTTTTAAGTAGAAGAGCAACATGGCCTTATCAAATCCATAGATGAAGTTCAGCTATTATTTTGAGTTCAACTCAGATCAAGCAGCATCCACTTCAACAGTCTTATTGGTGGGGAGCTCATCACTATCTGAGAATCATTCTAGTTTCTGAGGCATGAGGTAGCCCAGTGGGTAGAGCATCAGCCCTGAAGTCAGGAGTTCAAATCTGGTCTTTGACACTTCACACTTCCTGGCTGTGTGACCCTGGGCAAGTCACTTAACCCCAATTGCCTCAGCAAAAAACAACCCCCCCCAAAAAAAAAAGTTTGTTAGTGTGTTGGTAAAAGATGGGAATAATCCCTGTCAAAGACTGTGAAAATACAGGCACGTTAATAATGCACTGTTGGTAGAGCTGTGATTGGTCTAATTCTAAAGCAGTTTGGAATGATGCAAAGGACGTGACTAAAATGCCCATAATTTCTGACAGAGATCCCACTGCTAGGCACATAACCCCCAAGAGGTTAATGGATACCCCAAAATATTCAAGCAGCTCTTTTGTGCCAACTGGAAACAAAGTAGATATCGACTGGGGAATGGCTAAAGAAACTGGTCCCTCACCGGTGATGGAACATTGTGTTGTGAGAAGCAATGAATGGGGAGAACAGAAAAGCACCTGAAGAACTAAATGCACTGATGCAAAATGAAGCAAACTTGAACAGGAAAACTGCATCATACATTGTAAAGGGAAAGAACAAAATCAAAATTGAGTGCTGCGAAATTATGAGCAAGCTTGGTTCCAAAGAAGGGGGAGGAGAAGCTGTCTCCCTGCTCTGCAGAAGTGGGACGCTACAGGCGTGAAACAATACACATTCGTCAGGCACTTACTGAAATTATTGAAAAACCAGGAAACTTATTGAATAAGTCAATGAGCATTTATTAAGGAGCCACCATGGGCCAAGCACTGTCTTAAGGGCTGGGGTTACAAAGAAAAACAAAAGCTAGTCCTTGCACCCAAGGAGCTCACAGTCTAATGAGAGAGACAATGTGTAAACAACAATATACAAAAAAAAAAGCTAGAGATGGGTGGAAGAGGCTCTGTGCTACAGACTCAGCATACAAATACAAAAGTAATATAGTGTGGGCCTTCCAAAAATTTCCTTCCTAATAAAGGATGATGATTTGAAAAATAGTGGATGCCAGGAAAAAAGAATAAAGGAACAAATTAATAAATGACTGTTGGGTATTAACAATCATTTTGATGAATTAAAATCAGTAAATGACTTGATAAATAAGGAAATTAATAAAGGAAGAATAGTGGTTACCAGGGCAGGATGTTCTGGTATGAACAGTCATAGGGATGGTGACTAGAAGAGTAAATATGTCAGTCAGCATGACATGTCTTTCCCAGAAGCAATGGTATCATTGAACCACAGTGCCAAAAACAAGAAATAGAAAGAGAGGTGGGTATGATCACAGCAGCAAATGTGGGCTGAAAATGTGCAGTTGAGTCAATGTTGAGGTTTTGTCAGTGGTTACAACCTGGTTGACATGCCTGGTAAGTTTTACAGAATCAGCATGATTGATTCATAAACTGTTTGAGGGGAAATACGATAGAATCAACTTGGAAAGGGAGTCTTTCTTCTTTTTATTAGTTGGTGTAAGAGATGGCTTGCTAGGAGAAAGCAGAGGAGGAATACATTGGGAAATGACATGATAAAAAAAATCATGAATAAAATTTTAATCAAATATTTTTAAAAAGACAATTTTTCTTGTGCAAAAGAGAATGGATCAGGGAAATCCATGATCAAATTCAGGAGATTTCCCCAATCAACTTGATGAAATTACAAAGTATGGGCCATTATTTGTCAAACTGAGGACTCTCCAAATAAAACTGATGGGATGCAGGGATGTAGAAATTGGCTCACGAGATCAGCCACACCTTTGTGATTCAAAAAGCTAATCATATTCTAAGATGCTCAGATTTCAAGATTTGCTCTTTGCTTTTACCTCTCAAAGTTCAATAAGATGAGTGAGGGAATTATTTCCCCCACTCTTATCTCCGATAGGAGGCACAGTGGTGATTTATCACAGAAACATGGCAAGGGGGACTTGTATGGTTTATGATACACTTTGGGTTGCATATGAAGCTTCCATCTCAATTTCTATGATTTAAAGCCTGAGAAGGATTCATGTTCTTGAATGTCCTCTGAGAGAGACAAGAGAAGGATTTTGAAGTCTATTCTAAAATTCTATTATATATACATATTATTAAAATTATATTATAAACAGCAGGATCTTAAAAGCAGTACCCAGTTTCAAGAACTGACTTGTAGAACAACTAGATGGTGCGGTAGATAGAGCACTGGCC
>JAJPUD010030530.1:0-13120 GCA_023553655.1 Myrmecobius fasciatus | reverse complement strand
TGCTGGGTTTTGGTTTCAAATAGATACTATTTAATGTATCAAGGAAAAAGTTAATTTATTCCTTTCAGAGTTGGAAGGAAAGGGCCCAAGTAGTATCACATTTCAAAATATGCTACAAAGAATAATAATCAAAACTATGTAGCACTGTTTAAAAATATAGAGGAAATGAATACAGCACCAGCCCTGAAGTCAGGAGGACCTGAGTTCAAATGTGGTCTCACACACTTAACACTTCCTAGCTGTGTGACCTTGGACAAGTCATTTAACTCTAATTGCCTCAGCAAAAAAAAAAAATAAATATAAATATAGAAGATGATCAATAAAAATTGATTAGGTATACAACATACAAAAGTCATTCTATAAAAAATTTGAAACTGTACCCCCTAAAGACATTAAATTTTACAAACGCCTTCTGACTAAAAGTATATAATGAGACATATCTCTTTGGACAGGGACAGTATAAGAATTTGGTTTTTGCTGGGTTTTGTTTTGTTTTCTCTTGAATATACATATTGACTATTAGGGTCTCTTTTTTTCTCTTGTGGTAGGGTAGGAGAGTGGTCAGGTTAAGAGATAGGACTCCCTCTTCACACATACACACACACACACACACACACACACACACACACACACCTCAAATGGAAAATCAGAAGGTATAATAGACAAAAAGGATAGTTTTGAAAGTCACATGTTGGATTTATTATATACTTACAAAGAAAAGCAAGTGCTGCATAATGGAAATTTACAATTTTACATCTAATCCTGTATGACAATTCTTGTTTTATTTGGTATTTGTAAAATTCACAATAATAAAATAAAAGAAAATGGAAGAAGGGGGAACAAAAGGATTCAGTGGATGGAGGTGAGCAGGAGAGGGTTGCACTAATAGACATATGCAGGAGAGGGCAGACAAGATCATAGCAATCCAGTTGGTCTGGAAAATGGAGCCCACGAAGGATTTTAAATGCTCATCTCAGGGGTCTAGGTTTTATCATTACAGTCAGTAGGGAATACTAAAGGATCAGCAGAGTGACATGGTTGGACTGTCACATTAGAAAGGTTGATTTGGCAGCTGAATGAAAGAGTTGGATGAGACCAGAAGTAAGAAGCAGTGTTTGTTGAGTGGTTCATTAGGAAGGCATTCCAATAGTCCAGGACTAGGCTGTAATGATGAAAATCTGTACTCTGTCATGGCAGCACCCTAGAACAGAAGTGCTTAACCTGGGGTCCATGAATTTTTTAAAAATAGTTTTTTTGATAACTGTATTAACACAGAATTAGTTTTCTTTGTAATCTTTTATATTTGATTTTATGCATTTAAAACATTATTCTGAATTATTTATAGGCTTCACCAAAGTGCCCCAAGGGTCCAGGATGTAACCACAACAAAAAAGGTCAAAAATCCCTGGCCTGGATGTATCCTGTAGAATGCTCTAGAAGGTCTTACAGAACCATCCCAATCCATAGTGATCTCCTATTCTCAAGCCTTTTATTTAAATTAGAGCAATTGATACTGGACATGGTATGGGAAAGATTAGGATTTGAATCCCACTTTCATGTGCGTACAAATTGAATTTTTGACTAATTTCTCTGAGGTGTCTCACTTTTCTTCAAAGGAGAGAATTTTAATTTTTTATCTCTTGGATGCCTCCCATGTCCAAATCAATAATCCTGTAATATCAGCAGTTATATTTTCTTGTGTAGGAGTCATCCCAGCTGGACGATGAGCTCTGTGAGGACAGACACTGTGTCTGGCTGTATCTTCCTTTGACACGGCTTAGCAGGTGATAAGAACACCTAGCACCTAAGAGGGACTCAATTCTGGAATTTGTGATTGGTGGCCCGGAGCTTGGATTTGCTACAAAAGCTCTGTAGGAGAGTTGCACTCTCAGTCTCCTTTGTCCTTCCTCTTCAAGGCCACTCTCCCCATCACAGTCTCCTCCATGTCAATAGGGATGCAATCTGTCAGTAGGAGACAAGGCATTCCCCACCCCCAGCTGTTGCTATGGTTACTGAGGGCTACTGTGAGCCTCCTGGGCTGTGAGCCTCCACACCTGTCCCTGCAAAATGAGCCCTGGCTTGCAGAACAATGCAGCCAGGAGATTGCAGGTGCCCTGGGTCCCATGTAAATACAGACTACCTGAGACCTCAAAATGCCTCCTTCTGCAGGAACAAGGAAGTCTCCCAACCCTGTCCCAGCTTTCTCGACATAGCCTCTCATTCCCTGATGCTGCTGAATGACCTGATCAGAGTCTTAGGCATAATAACAATAGCAATAATATTAAAGATAATATCTAACATTTACATATTGCTGTATAAGTATTTGGGATGTCAGTGTTGGGAAAGATGTTAGAAATCATTCAGTCCTCCCATTATCATATTCATAATAATGTAACACTGCTCAAAATAATGTGATCATAGATCCACTAAACACCAGAGGTTCTCGCTCCTTTCCCCTTCCTCCCACCAATTGCATCTTTGTTCAGATAGTATCAGCCTGTCCCATCAAGCTTTTAGCTTTTGTTGTTATCTGAGATCTAGTCTATTAGGGAGGATATCCATCCATCCACTTTCCAAGACCTGTCTGCTGTCTTTTCACACAATAGACTATCTCCCATTCTTATTTATCATATTTATGGAGTACTTTATGATCTGTAAGATCTAGGTGGCATAAGTAATATAAAAATTATCATCCCCATTTTACATATGAGGATGAGGCCCAGAGAAGTAAAGGGAAAACAAAGGCAAGGTTAGCCCCATTTGAGATTGACCCAAGCCTCCAATTCTAAGTCCACCTTGCTTTCCTCTTCAATAGTTTGCCCCCATGATCTCATCTGATCATTAATTTGGGATGATCGAGCCTAAAAGATGTATTGATTGGATTGTTGAAGGAGCTGGAAATTAAGCCATTTCAGAACAGACTGAAGGAACTGGGGAAGAGAAGACATGATGGCTGCCTGCAAGGTCATCCCTTTATTGAGACTAGATGATCTTGAATCTATTGAGATTGAAGATAAAGCATAGGTATATGATTGACAGATACTGAGGTTGTTCAAGAACCCAGAATTGTAAAGTCAAAGAATGATCCTCCATGACATAATCTCTCACTCTCCTCCACAGTGTGGTGACAGGAACCTAAGGGCAATGACATTTATTGTCTCCTGCAGTCACAGAAAATTATTCTCTATAGTTAATAAGTCCATTGAGACCGCAGCTCCTGCAGGGAATGCAGAATCCAGGAAGAAAGTCAGTCGGGGGTGGGGGCAGAGGAAGGGAGAGGGGTGGATCCCTTGTTTGTAAAAAAAAAAAACCCAAGAAAAATACAAAAACACAAAAAACAGGCCAACATGTTTGCACCTAGTAACTTCTAATTCTGTCATCTCCGATTCCCAGACCTAAGAATAGTTAACCAAAGCTGAGCTGCCGCACATCTCACCTTCACATTGCAGGTGACTACAAAAATGTACCCACAGCAGCTACAGCAGCAACAGCAGCACAATCACTTTGGGACCCACATGGAATCCAACACTTGGACTGACATCAAAGTCTGGAATGAGAGAAGGCCTCAACCTCCACCAACTCTTTCCCCTCCAGGCTCTATAGAGTTAGGGTCTCCAGTTTCATCAGCATAAGGAACTCCTTTATCTCATGGTAGCTGAGAGTATCTCTTGGACAGATAGGGGTTATTTTATTATAGTAATGCAAATAATCTCTTCCCTCTGGAGAGCACTTTATAGCTTACAAAAACCTTTTCACATCTCTTATCTAATTAAGAAAAAGTGATGTTGTCAAGAAGATGGATTCCTATTATTCATA
Organism: Myrmecobius fasciatus; assembly: GCA_023553655.1. Taxonomy (NCBI): domain Eukaryota; kingdom Metazoa; phylum Chordata; class Mammalia; order Dasyuromorphia; family Myrmecobiidae; genus Myrmecobius; species Myrmecobius fasciatus. The sequence goes on along the minus strand of JAJPUD010030530.1, from coordinate 9,304 downwards.
GTCCATAGTGTCACCTCCCCCAATTCACTAAATTACTCATTTCTCCATCATGGTCCCAGGCAGCGTTTATGGCTAAATTCAAGTTTCTTGCTTCCTGGCTCAAAGATCTTCCTATCACATCATGATGCTGCTGTAATATTCAGTAGCATTCCTGAACTTATATGTTGGATACCAATTTTTCCATTTCAGAAAAGGGAACAAGATTACTATTTGTAATCCTTCCCTCCATTCTCCATCTCTGGCAACATGAGAATCACAAAAAGTCTTCCAAGTTTCTAGAGGAAACATCTCTACTTCTCACATGGGAATTTATATGTCCCTGGAGTCACTTTTGGAGGAATTCAAGGGTGATTTGTTGTCCTTTCTGTATTTATGAATTATTCATTCTATGATTCTTCAGTCGACCTTGGAGCCTGAGGTAATGAACAAAATGATAGTCTAAATGTGGCCAAGTAACTGACAGTAGCCTGGAAAAGCTTTTTAGTTGAAAGGTAGAAATTCTGTACTTGGGGTGACATTTTATGCTCATCCTCTTTCCAGTCATCAGGGGCTGTTCTGATTTTGGTCCTGATCCTCAGTGAACTGGAGTGCTTCCTTGTCTTGAAAGTACCAAAATGTCTTATGTGTCTTTGGTCACTGTGAGCAACACTGAAGCTTATCTAAGGACTTTTAAGAGCTTTCTTCTTTGCACTAGAAAGAAAAGTCTTGGACCCATATTTGGAGAAATCTAATAGACACCAATAGGACATTGCCCCAACATTTACTAGCCATGAAAAGCCCCATCAGTTCTCAATTTATTTCTCCCCAACTCATTTCGCCAAAAGTTTGTCATCCACTTTGATAGAATTACCCTTTGGTCACATCTACTTCCTGGAAGAATGAAACTGAGGAGTGCTTTTTCCAAGTATGAAGAATTTAAGTTTAAAGGGTCATCATCTCTGCCCTAAGTAGGCACTAGAGGATCTCTATATTGTGATTACAGTTGAGAGTTGAATACTGGGACTACAGTGTCAGTTATATCATAGCCATAGTTGGAGGAGGGGGGGAAGAAATGGCTTCTTAAATGTCTTAAATGTCCCTACTTTGGTTCAAAAAGTAACTTATTGGATTACATCTTGAGAGCAGACATGACTAGAAAGCAGGTTGCATGCAAATAAGTTATAGGGGTTTAGTAAACTACAAATCCAAATGTGGCACAGCAGCCAAAAAAAAATTCTAATGCAAGCCCAGTAACGTAAACATTGTGTCCAGATCAGCAGAGTTTGTCATCCCTGTGAATTATTCCCTGTTCTATTTCTACCTCAAATATTCTGATCCTTTTTAGGTATCACAACACAGAAGTTCTAGGTACCTCAACTTTAGGAAGAACATGGAAAAAAATAGAGAATAATCAGGGCATTGAAGGGTATAAATTCTATGTCATTTCAGGAAAAAAACTGAAGGAACTGGGGAGATGCAATGACAGTAATTAAGTATCTAAGAACTGCATTGTAGACAGGAGATTAAACTTCTTTTTTGGATTCAGAGGGCAGAAATAGGAGAAATGGGTGAGAATTAGAGAGGGAAATGGGTTTGACTATGAAAAAGAAAATGACTTTCTAATGATTCTGTTTAATAATGGGATGTTTTCATTTTAAGGCAATGAGTCCTCCATAAATGGAGGTTTAAGCTGAGGCTGCATAATTCTATGATAAAATTATTATGAAACCTTAGTTCAAATCCAGCTTATGTGACCATGGGCAAGTCTCTTGATTTTCACCTGTCTCAGTTTCCTCATATGTAAAATGGGTATTATAACAATAGCATCTAGTTCCTGGGGTTGTTGTAAGAACAAGATGAGGCAATTTTGGGGAAAACGCTTTACAAACCTTAAAAGCACTTTACAAATGCTAGTTATTAGACTTCTATACTAGTTGGGAGAGTGACATGGTTAGCTTCTAACAATTCCATGATTCTGTGAATCCCTCAAACAACAGGAAAACCACAGATAGAGAATCACAGAATCATATTTCCATTACTGGAGGGATTGTAGAGGTCATCCAGTCTAACCCCTGCCTCTCCCATCATTTTACACATGAGGACTTTACAGATGAGTAAACTGAGGCCCAGAGAAGTTAAATCATTGGGAATTTCTGTGAGATACTAGCCTCTTAAAAGCACACTAAGATGGAAAGTATCTTAGCTTAAATGACTTGGGATCTTAGTAAGGGAACCTAGAGGTCAGTCAATCCAACCCCACCATTTTATGATGAAGAAGCTGAAGAGGAGAGACTTGTTTGTTGAGTCAGTGAATTGTTTATCTGGCATTCTATCTTCAAGCAAAGGAGAAGGGAAACCTCAGTATTGCTTGTGATAGCATGGGTTTGCTAACTATAGACAAATAGTCCCTCTGGTTTTCGCTCACCCCTCACATATGACTTCATGTGGAGGTTTATAGAAACGAATCCAATGTCATTCCTGGGGGGCTCTCCAAGGAGAAGCCTGTGGATGCTCTCTGCTTTAATCTTCCCATACAAATATGATTCTTCTCATGTAGCCTACTTTCTTTCCCTCTGACCTTTCTTTCCACCTCTTCTTTCATTTTCACAAGGGCAGTCACTGACCCTGCAGTGTATGCTTGTGACTAATAAACCAATTACTCTCCTCCCCTAGCAACATAAAGAAGGTCTTCTCCCAATTGTCCTTTCAGAACCATCATCAAATTATTCCCCATTCTCCAGGAAGAGCTTTATCTTATAAGAGGCAGCTCTCAAACTGAGGATAGGGAGGTGGGGAAAGAAGATGGTACCAAGAAAGTATTTTATATTATTTCTGCCTCACTGTCCCTCTGCCCAGAAGGGGTTGCAATGATCTACAAGCCAACTAGATTCAAGGTGAAAGAATAAATCTATCTTTGGGCAGTTATATTTCTGATATAAAAATAAAGCATGGCTTCATGGAGATTAATGAGGATGTGCCAGGGAAGTTTTTTATTCATACAAGGGCTCTAGAGGGAAAAGCGATGGGGAGAGTGGGGTATTTTAGCTGCTACCTAGCAGCAGAGGAGTTCAGACCTTCCTGTTGATTTAATACCTACCAGCCATCCCCAAAGGGCAGGTAGGTGGTGTAGCAGATAGTTGGAATAGATAGTAGATAGCTGGAGTAGACTCCAGCTAGTCTAGAGTTGAGAAGACTAATCTTTCTGAGTCCAAATCCAGCTTCACCTTACTAGCTAGGGGACCCTGGGCAAGTCAAGAAGGAAAAGGCAAACCACTTCAGTATCTGCCAAAGAAAAAAACAGTCACAAGGAGTCAGACTTGACTGAAAAATGACTGAACAATAAAGACAGTCCCAATTAGATCTGGGTATCCCCTCTAGTAAAGCAAAAAAAAAAATTCTGGTTCTTGAATTCCTGGGTTCAATTTCCCCCTTGATGCCTTTGTGACTTTGAATAAAAGTCACAACTTTTCTGGGTCTTCATATTTCTTCTGTGAAGTTAAAGAGTTAGACTAAATGGCTGGGGTTCCTTCCCTCTCTAGATTTACAATCCAGTGATCTCTCACACGTGGTCTCTAATACACAGAGTGGTTCCAGTCTCTACTTTGCACTGACCAACCTCCTGGACAATTCATCCCTTGCCAACATCCTCCTTAAAAAATGGCACCTAAGGCTGAATGTGACATTTCAACTATAATCTGAACTGGACAGAAAGAAGCAGGATCATTGTTTCCCTTGAATCTGGATTGTTATCCCTGCATTGCTACCTCCCTGAGGTCATATTGGCTTTTATCAGCTGCTCAATTGACTCATATCCATATTCACCCATTTCTTTTCTCACTCTGGTTTGGTTTTCCATTCTGGCAGCCCAAGTATTACTTTTCCTAATGATTGGATTACATTTGGATTCTTTTGGCAGCCAAGTGGTCTAGTGGATAGAGCACCAGGACTAGAATTGGGAAGACCTGTATTCAAATTCAGCTTCAGATGCTTGTGTCAACATGGGAAAAATCACTTAACCCCTGTTTGCTTCAGTTTCCTCATCTGTAAAATGGGGATATTAACAGGACCCACTTCCTAGAGTTGTGAGGATTAAATGAGATAATAATTGGAAAGCACTTAACATAGTGCCTGGCACTTTATAAACGTCATTGTTATTATTAATATTATGGTTATTTCAAAAAGATTTTGTTAAAACAAATACAACACTAACTTTTGTGTTCTTTTAACTCTCTGAATCTTTCTCCTCCCCGCTCCTCCTGACAGAAGGACAGCTTCTGCTTTGGGTTTCATCTTTCATCTCATATGATTGAAGATGATGGTGTGTTTTTTAAAATTATTCTTCTGGTGTCTTGTGTTTCTAGCATCTCTGCCCTGGCTATCACTTTTCTGCTTTCATTTCTACTCAACATGCTGTTTCTTTGTATTCCTCCTTAGATATCTGGCTGGCAATGATTTTCCTTGAGAAGGCAAATATGTACTTTTATTCGAAATGCTCAAAGCATATCAGACTATGGGTGTGAGCCAGCATTGCGGGATGCTTCTGCTCCCAGGATCTGGATGCTTTCCAAATCCAAGTCATTGTTCCTTTCCCAAGTATAGGGCTGCAATCACCAAGGACTTGTAACATCTAATATTTGTCTCTATTTCTCTGTGTGTATCTCTCTCTATCTCTGTGTATCCCTTTGTCTCTGTCTTTGTGTTTCTATCTCTGTCTCTCTGTGTGTATCTCTGTCTCTGTCTCTGTATGTTTCTCTGTCTCTCTCTTTCTCTGTCTCTCTATCTCTGTCTATGTCTTTCTTTCTCTGTCTCTCTGTGTCTCTGTCTCTGTCTCTCCCCACTCTGTGTATGTGTCTCATCAGTTATACGGGGACACAAAATCACGAGACTAAAACAGCTTGGAATTTCATGCTCAGCCAGTACCAGTTACGCAGACTGTTCTGGGAAGATTCTCCTGTCAGCGTCTTCTAGCCTATCAGATATCTCTGTCCAGCTCACTTGTTTTTCACATGTCAGGGTCATCCCTGTCTGAACACTAGTCATGATAACTCTACTGTTTTACTTGAAGTAAAAAAATTCTCAGTGAAATCTCATGAGGACTTCTAAATGAAGTGTAAAATCATAAACTGTCAGAGGAGGGAAGACCCATGTGTTATAGATTGAAAAACAGAGAGTCCAGAGAGGTAATTTGCCTGCTCCTGCCTCTCTTGTCCTAATATTCTTTTCATAGGTTTTTCCTGTTTGAAAGGAAGCAAAGAATCTAGTGTCCAGTTTATGCTGAACTCTGTAAAGGAGTTTTGGTGATGAGTTCTTTATTATTTAGTTAATAAACCCATGGAGAGAACATCTGAAGCTTCTGAACTGGAGATACCCACCATGATATAGGGACATAAAGCTCATACCTACTATCAGCTAAGTCCAGATGAAGCACAACAAAGTTGATTCTCTGAGCATATGGATGTCACCGGGAATCCCTAGGAAGATCTAGAAGGAATTTATCTGAAATTGTGTGGAAAGGGATCCTAACCAGCTTGGAGGGGGGGGGGGGAAGCAGACACACCTGCCTAGTACCATAGTGCGACATAAGTGAGCAGAATAGAAATATGAGAGGATCCCAGAATCACCAAATCTCGGATTTAGAAGGACCTCAGAGGGAATCTCGTGGATTCCCTCTAAACCTCTCATCTATGCATCATTCAAAGACTTCTAGTAGCAGGAAATTCACTATTGTCAAGGTAGCCCATTCCAGCTATATGTAGCTCCCATTGTTAGGCCATCTCCCCATGTTATTTGTAGTTAGCTGCTTTTCATTTCTATGCCTATTAGTTTTGATACTGAATTGAGCAAGAAGCTCCCTATGCACCCACATTGATATTTCTAGGTATCTACCCCTTTTTTCCTCCTAACGAATCATTTGTGATTATAATCCTAGAATTTTGTCAAAAAACCTCCCATCTCTATTGGACCAAATTTCAAGAAATCCAGGCCAGTTCTAGATGGGCAGTGGCTGGGCCTGTTAAGTATCTTCAAGCAGGTCTGGTGCTACACATCTGTAATTCCTCTTACTAGGAGACTGAGGTTTTTGGATCTCTTGAGCTCAGGAGTTTTGAGCTTCAATGGACTAAACAAGTCTCAGAATCAAGATCTCCCCAAAAAGATTCTGTGTATCTCACTTAAGCTCATAGATATACAAAGACCCAAGAAGAGCAATATCAGTTCAGATACTACTGAATCAGAAATAATAACTGTCCTTTGAACTAAATATTGATTTAGTCAGGCTCTACCCACAAACCTTCTTGTAAGCAGCTCTAATTAATTACATAAATAAGATCATCACTGCCTCCCTAAGACACAGTTCTTTTGTCTTTTTTGTTATTATAATATGAGGGAGTTGGACCATCAGAGGTCATATATTTAAGATGGTTCTGTTCTGATCAGTCCATTATGGTGCTTACTAGCTGACAGGCAACTCATTTCTGTTCTTGGCATTATCCCCACCATTGACTTGTGTTATACTAAAGGAGTAAGGCTGATGACTTCACAAATCTGCCTCACTTAAATCCAATTCGTACAAAAGTCAAGACATCACTCCATGATGTCATTGGACCTTTTCTAGAAGAAGGATGAACAGCAACAATAGTTCAGGGTCTACATATTGCCTACTTGAAGCTCCTCACTATAAATTCCTTGTGGTTTCCATTCCACTGCCTCTATATGATCATAGGGATAAGAGGTTTCTGCTTCCAGAAGCAAGAAACTTCATTCTTATTCAGGGTGAAAAAGCACTGGCCTGAGAATTAGGAGGCCTAAGGACTAATCTGAACTCTGACTAGTATACTATTCAATATTGGGCAAATATCTTTTTCTCTTTGGAATTCATTTTCTTCTTCTGTAAAATTTTTATTAAGTTCTGTTCAATTCTTCATGACCCAATTTGGAGTTTTCTTGGCAAAGATACTGAAGTAGTTTGCCATTTTCTTCTCCAGCTCATTTTGCAGATGAGCAACTGAGGCAAAATAGGTAAAGTAACTTACCCAGCTAGGGTCATGTAGTTAATAAGTGTCTGAAGTTGGATTTAAACTCAGAAAGATGAGTTTTCTTAATGCCAGGCCCAGTTCTCCATGCACTGTGGTGCTACCTAGCTGCCTCTTTGTGGGGGAAAAAGGATGAATTGTATGTTCTTTAGGCATATTTCCAGATTTGGTGTTCTGTGAATCATAACATCCAATTTGGAGAAAGCCTAAACTCCAAATGGATTACAATTTTTATGGGAAATTAGTCCCCTCCAACCCTGAGGATACCAACCTTATAGCTATTAACAACCATAGAACAATAGAAAATTATATCTAAAAGAGACTAAATAGGTGATGTAGTCTAGTCCTTCCTGGAAAGATGAATTCTCAATTTTCCAAATTCAACAAGTGACTATATATGACTTTTTCCTGAACACTTCACTCAGTATTTCCCGAGGCACTCCATTTCATGACTGGATCACTGTGATTTTTAGAATATTCTTTCTTCTATGGAGCTGCTTCCCTGAGATTTCTATCCATTTTTCCAAGGCTAAGCAATTCTAATCTCCATGGGATCACCCTTGAAATTACTGAAGGCAATGATCATATCCTTGCCTAAGTTTTCTCTCCTCCAAACTGATAGAACCTTTCTTTAGAAACATACCACTTTACCTCAGTAATTTTCATGGCCCTCTTTAGGATGGCTACTGACTCTTTCATCACCCCTAAAATTGAAAAAAAATCAGGCTCTACAGATACTGTTTTCCATTTCTTCCTTTATCTGTACATGTGTAATTTCTTATCTTCTAAAAGTTATTTTATTGTACTTATGATTTGGCCCACAAAAATCATAAAAAATTGAGGAGAGACATCTTCATCTTCATCTCCTCCATTTCTCTCTCCCATTTTATTAATACAATCTACCATTATGAACATTTACTGAGAGCAAATGTACAAAACTCTGCCTCCCTCCTCCATATTTAAAGAACAGAGAACGAGGATACAATTTCCAAGAACAGGGATGCAATTTATTTTATTAGACTTTTTTCAAACTGATCATGTTATTAGAAGCTGAATCTGGTTGTCTCTTCTTACATGACATCCCTAGCCCAGAAATTAACTTCCTTTTGGAATTTTGCTTACCCATCAATCAGATAAAAGTTCCCCCCATAGAAACCTCTACCAATTTCTTCACATCTTAAGCAAATCTACTGGAGCATGTATGGTCACTGTGAAACTGTGAGAAGTATATAAATCCCACTGTAAGGTCAGGCCTTCTAAAACATCTCTTCTTTAAGAGAAAACTCAATTCACGTGGCACAAATGTTCATTGGCTCTGGAAAAAGTAAGGACAGAGATTGGGCCCCAGTTAAGTTCTCTAGAAGGAAAGAAAAAAATGGAAATGTCAGCTTTAATAGTGTGGGAAGCCTGGAATAGTTTCAATGAATGTCACTTCTCTGTACACATTTCCTGATCTTCCAATGCTTATTCTTCTAACTAGACTGCCCTACTTCTTACCCCTTAAAGGAATTATAAAGGTCATACTAGCCCTCTCAGAATTAACAAAGTAGCTTTGGAACAAGAGGGTACAGGACTCTTTGGAGGTACTTCAGAAATACGTACCTCTTGAGGCTCTGGAGGTACTCTAATAGTGTACATATTCACCTCTTGACTGTTATTGGATTTTTCTTGGCCTGGTCCTCTCACCATAGAACCTTACTTTTGCTTACCTCTCCTTCTATCCAGTGGCAACATTTCCCTTGGTCTGTCCCTTTCTGTTTCCTCCCTTGCTTCCCTTGTCCCCTCCATTCAGCTTTCATTATAATTTGTTACTCTCCTCAGTCCCAAGTAGTGTCATACAATTGAGATGTTCCTAAAATTTGTATATAAAGGAGCTTTCTCTGGACACCATATTCTATTCTAAAGGTATATGAAGAGTTTGCTGCAGCAAAGACATTTCTGCCTTCCTGGTTTGTGTATGAGGAAAATGTTGGAGAGTTTCTTTAATCTTATAGCCAGGACTACTCCTGTCAACAAAGATGAGGACAAATGATGCAACCAGAAAGAACTTAGAAAGCAACTCTAGGAATTATATAAGACCTAGGAGCACAAGTGGGATTTTCTTCCTTATTGCCAGTTAAAAGTAAGAACTTTAGAAAGACAGAGGAATTTCAAGAGGGATTAAAGAATGGGATTTAAGATACAAGAATGATGGACTCTTACAGATGAAATGCATTTGAGATGTAGAAATATATATATATATAGAGAGATAGATAGATAGATAGATAGATAGATAGATAGATAGATAGATAGAT
>JAJPUD010030528.1:0-13121 GCA_023553655.1 Myrmecobius fasciatus | reverse complement strand
AGATGCTACTGATCATTTTAAGGAAAAGCCCATTTATTCCTATACTCACCAGTGTTTTTAATAGGAATGGGTGTTGGATTTTATCAAAAGCTTTTTTTATATCTATTGAGATAATCATATTTTTGTTAGTTTAGTTATTAATATAATTGATTATGCTGATTGTTTTCCTATTATTGAACAAGCCCTGCATTCCTAGTATAAATCCTACTTGGTCATAGTGTATTACCTTGAGGATGACTTTCTGTAATCTTATTGCTAATATCATATTTAGGATTTTTGCATCAATATTCATTAGGGAAATTGATCTATAGTTTTCTTTCTTGGTTTTCACATCCTGGTTTAGCTATCAGCACAATATCGGTATCATAGAAGGAATTTCATAGTATACTTTCTTTCCCTATTTTTTCAAATAGTTTATATAATGTTGGAATTAATTGTTATTTGAATGTTTGTTAAAATTCATATGTAAATCCATCTGACCCTATAGATTTTTTCTTAGGAGTTGATTAATAGCTTGTTATATTTCTTTTTTTCTAAAATGGGGCTATTAAAATTATTTATTTCTTCTGTTAACTTGAGCAGTCTATATTTTTGTAGATAGTCTTCCATTTCATTTAGATTATCAAATTTGTTGGCATAAATATGGGCAAAGTAACTCATAATTATTATTCTAATTTCCTCTTCATGGGAAGAAATTTTTGAGACTAACAATTTCATTTTCCTCTTTCATTTTTCTAATCAAATTAAGTAAAAGCTTATCTCTTTTGTTTTACTCAAAAAATCAACTCTTAATTTTATGTATTAATTCAATAGTTTTCTTATTATCAATTTTATTGATGTCCCCTTTTATTTTTAGAATTTCCAATTTGGTATTTAATTGAGGGTTTTTGATTTGTTCATTTTCTAGTTTTTTTTCTTAATAGTAAGCACAATTCATTGATCTTCTCTTTCTCTATTTTATGCAAGTAATCAACTAGAGACACAAAATTACCACTTATACCCACTCTGGCCATATTTCACCAATTTTAGTATGTTTTCTCTTTATTGCCATTCTCTTGGATGAAATTATCAATTGTGTCTATGATTTGCTCTTTCACCCTTTCATTCTTTAGGATTAGATTATTTAATTTCCAATTAACTTTTGGTATATTTTCTCCTGGCCTTATATTGCATGTGATTTTTATTGCATCATGATCTGAATGAGATGCATTTACTATTTCTGCATTTCTGCTTTTGACTTTGAGGTTTTTATGCTCTAACACATAACATAACAATTTTTGTATAAGTTCCATGAATCGCAGAAAAAAAAGTAACTCCCTACTGTCTCCATTCAATTTTCTCCAAAGATCTATCATACCTAACTTTTCTAAGAGTTTGTTTACCTTCCAAACTTCTTTCTTATTTATTTTGTGGTTTGATTTATCTAATTGAGAGAGCAAGGTTGAGATCCCCCACTAATATAGTTTTGCTTTCTATTTCTTCTTGCATTTCTTTTAATTTCTCCTCTAGGAAGTTGGATGCTATACCACTTGGTGCATATATGTTTAGTATCGATATTGCTACATTATCTGTGATATTCTTAGTAAAATATTGTTTCCTTCCTTATCTCTTTTAATTAGATAAATATTTCCTTTTACTTGATCTGGGATCAGGATTGCTACCCCTACTTTTTTTCCCCCTGAAGCAGAGTAGATTCTTGTAAACAACATGTTGTTGGATTCTAGTTTTTAATCCAGTTTGCTATCTGCTTCTGCTTTATGGGAGAGTTGATCACATTCACATTCACAGTTAAAATAACTAATTCTGTATTTCCTGCCATCTTAGTTACTCAAGTTATGATTTCTTTTGCCTTTCACCTTTCTCCCTTCCCCCCACCTCAGTATTTGCTTTTGATGACCACCTCCCCAAATAGTCTTCCTGCCTTTAGAACTCCTAACTCTTTTTACATCTTTCCCCTAATTCTTCTATTTAGTCTTCTATTAGTCTATCCCTTTCTTTTCCTCCTTTCACTCCCACTTCCCTATAGGGAAGGACAATCTGATATACTCTTTTAGAGCCCAATCTGATGAGAGTAAGATTTAAACAAAGCTCATCCTCATCCCTTCTTTACCTCAATTATATTAGCTTTTCTTTGCCCCTTCATGATATTTTACCTTATCTTTATCTCCTTTTTTTAACCTTATTTTACCAATTTTTCCCCTCTTTTTCCCAGCATGATAGCCCTTCTACCTCTACTTTCTTTTTCATATTTTCAAAGTAATATCAAATTATACCCCATTCTTTAAGAATACCCATAGTAGAAATATAGTTCTCAAGAGTTCTTTCCTGTTTTCCTTTTTATGCTTCTCTTGAGTTCTTTGTTTGGAAGTCAAAGTTTTTGTTCAGATATGGTATTTTCATTAGAAATAGGTGGAATTCTCCTATATCATTAAATGTCTATCTTCTTCCCTGGAAAATAATGCTCATTCTAGTTGGATAGGTTATTCTTGGTTGTAATCCAAGTTCATTTGTTTTTTGGGACTCTCTGGTTCCAGACCCTTTGATTCTTCAATGTGGAGGTTGGCAGATCTTGTGTGATTCTAATTACAATTCCTCGGTATTTGAATTGTTTCTTTCTAGCTGCCTAATATCTTTTCCTTGGCGCAATAGTCCTGAAATTTAGCCATGATATTCCTTGGGGATTTAATTTTGGGGTCTCTTTCAGGAGATGATCAGTGAAATCTTTCGATGGTGATATTGCCTTCTGATTCTAAAACATCAGGGCAGTTTTCTTTCATGATTGCCTGGATGATAATGTGTAGGTTCTTTTTTTTCATCATGGCTTTCAGGAATTCCAATAATCCTTAGATTGTCTCTACATGATCTATTTCCCATGTCCGTTGTTTTTCCTAAGAGATATTTCATATTTTCTTCTATTTTTTTCATTTTTTTTGTTTTTGTTTGACTGATTCTTGAAATCTTATTGAGTCATTCACTTCCATTTGTTCAATTCTAATTTTTAATGTATTATTTTCTTCAGTTGCCTTTTTTAGCCCTTTTTGTAACTGGCCAATTTGTTCATTGCATACTTTTTCCATTTCACTAATTTTGTTTTTCAGTGAATTGGTGTCTTTTTCATATATCTTATGTAGAACATTAGATGCTTTTTTCAATTCTTCTTGCAATGATCTCATTTTATTTCCCCATTTTTCATCTAACTCTCTTTTGAGATTCTTTATGCAATGTTCCAGGAAAGCCTTGTCAAATGGGGACCAGCTCATGTCACCCTTTGTGGCTTCCTCTGGAGTTGCTTAACTTTTATGAATCTCAGGATGTGGTGTCTGTTCTTCTTGCTCTCCATAAAAGCTGTCTATGGTGAGAATTTTTTTGTTGTTGTTGTTTTTTATTCATTTTTTAAAGCTTGAGTTCTGTTTAAAGCAGGGAACTGGCAGCCAGATTCAATTTCCCTGGGGCAATTTGGCTAATTGCTTTCTGGTGCTGGGCTCTCTGGGCTAGGAACAGAGTTTGCAGTGGGTTACAATCTATCTTTTACAAAAGGCAGATCTGCCAAAGCACCTGCCTGCAATCAGGTCAGAGTGTTCCAAGAGCCTCAGAGAGACTCCCCAGGTGTTTAGAATCTGTCACACTAAGTCCCACCCAGTTTCCTGCCCTGTCTCCCAGAGCTTCACCTGAGCTAGGCAAACTGCCTGACCCCCTGCCCAAATGAAACAGACCTGCTTTGGAGCTCTACCAAGGTAATTTTTTGCTGGAAATGTGTTGTAATCCAATTATTTGGGGGAGCTTTCACTCCAGAACCAGTTCAGATGCTTAATTTGCTATTGTTTTGAAAGAAGGTCACAGGAGGTTACAGAGAGTGGCGTCTTCACTCTGCCATTTTGGCTCCACCTTCTACCCCCCCTTTTTTTAAAGGAGAATAATATCACGTTTCCCAAGCTTGCTGAGATTCACAGATGAGCTAAATAGGTAAAGGCTACTGCAAACTATAACATGCACACATCTGAAACTTTCATAAATTTGTTTTATTATGTATTACTAATAATGGGAAGAGACATGTGTACCTTATTTGGCCACAATTCCCACTGATTTCACTTTATCATGGTTCCATTCAATTCTACATATCAGTCGAACCTGACAAACTGGGCACTAGAGAACCATAAACACAAACCATCTCACTACTTGAGCAGAGATTGCTATTAAGCACTATGTTATTTTTTTTATTTGCAAAACATATGTATGGATAATTCTTCAACATTAACCCTTACAAAGCTTTATGTTACAATTTTTTTCCTCCCTATTCCCTCCCCCTCCCCTAGATGGCAGGATATCCACTACATATTAATTATGTTAAAATACTTGACAAATTGAATATATGTATACATATTTCGAGCACTGTTCTTAACATGTTTTCCAAATCTTCTTTTCTTTCTTCTCTCTTTCCGTTTCCACATGCAATTTTTCTAACTCTTCCATCTCTGACTATTACATTTAATCTCTTTTCCCTAAATTATTGTTATATCCCATTTCATCAGACACCCTAAGAAAATGATGATAATTATAATATATTATCATAATTTTATAGGATGTTATATTATTAAACTGAGTACACCAAATGGTGTTAAGCTAATGTATAATTTTCAGGACAGTATCATTTTAAAGTAAATATGATTAATGCCCTTCCCTGGACCCATTTTAAAGTACTAAATAGCATAACCTTTAGCACTAAGCACCACATTTTGAGAGGTACATTTACAAAGTGGATTATGTCCAGAGATCTTGGTCATGATTGTGTGATATCAGGTAACTATCCTAAAGAAGTGATAGCCAAAGTATTCAAGTTTACTAGCCTAGAGATGCCAACAAGTAAATTCAGCATCTATTAATCAGTGCCTACCATGTGTCAGATACTGAATTAAGTACTAGTCATTCAAGGAAAGGTAAGAATATTCCCAGCCCTTAAATATTTCATAATTTAGTGGGGATTAAGGGGGAAAATCAATATGTAAACTATGTTAAAACATACACATATATATGCATATAATGGCAATATGTGTTAGTATATGCAAACACATACATAGACAAATGTTCATGTGTGTATACACACACATATATATATATGTGTATCTATACTAAAATTCCTATAATCTCCACAGAAAGACACTAGCTTTGGGGGAATGAAGAAAAAATTACTTACAAAAGATAAGATTTTACTTGAAATTTGAAGAAATCCAGTGAAGAAATGGTTTAGGAGATCTGTTTGAATGTTTTTAAATACTTAAAAGACTAGCAGGTAGAAAATAGGTGAGACTTGTATGTATCTGTGTGTGTGTGTGTGTGTGTTTGTGTATTCTCAAAAGGGTGAATTAGGACCAAAACCCAGAATAGGGAAAGAAAAGCAAAATTTTGCTCCAAGTATTGAAATCTAGAAGTGGTGTGAGAGGTCAGCATATTGCTTCACAGGAATAGATCACAGATGATCTACTGGCATCAACTGATTTCAGTTGTCTGCTTCCTAAATAATATGTCTAATGTGGAACATAATATTTTTTTATTTTACCTTTCATTTTTAAATAAAATATATTTATTTTTTTCATTTAATTTACTTTGTATTGATTTCTAAATTTTCTCCCTCTTTTTTCCTCATATATTTAGAAGGCAAGAAAAAATAATCCTTACAAATATGAATTAGAAATATGCAGACAATTCCTCACCTGAACCATTCTCTCCCACCCCCCAAAAATATAAAAAAAAACACACAAATAGAAGAAAATTGTTTGAATCTGCGCTTTGAATACATCATGTCTTTACCTAGAAGTGGATAGAAGAAAAAAAAAAACACCCATAACCCACTCACTGAGATATCAATAAATATGCCATAATTATATGTATGAATCAATGTCAAACAATTCTCCATATTAGGCATACTGGGAGGAAAAAGAAAAAAAGAGTGAAAACAGTCTTTCAAAGTTGATCATTATTATAATATTGTGATTAATTGTGTACAATATTTTCCCACTTCTACTTCTTCCACTCCATATCAGTTCATGTAAACTTCTCCAGGTTGTTCTAAGACTACACTTTCATTATTTCTTATAGAATGTTCAATCATTATAAACCACATCTTGTACAGTGATTTTCCAATTCATTGGCAGCACCACAATTTCCAATTCTTTACCACCATAAAAAGACGTACTATAAATATTTTTGTACATATTGTACCTTATGCTTTTTCTTTTTTTCTCTTAGATATGAAATGATGATTTATGTATGATGATGATTTGTGTGATTTTAAAAATATGTTTGATGATTTTTATAATATTTTTACATATTTCAAGTAGTTTTTTGTTTGTTTTTTTTTTTGGTTGATTCTCTAAGTATACCATAATATTATCTGCAAACATTGATAGTTTTGTTTTTCCATTGTTTATTCTTATTCTTTCAGGTATTTCTTGTTTTTCTTGCTCTACCTAACATTTCTTGTACAATATTGACTGAAAATAGTCACAATGCATATCCTAACTTCATCCCTGTTGATCTTACTTGAAAAGCTTTTTTTCTAACTTGATGATAGATGATGCTTTCTATTGGTTAAGCGTAAGTACTTTTTATCATTTAAAAAAATGTTTATTTATTTTTATGAATCCTCTTATAGTGTTTTGAATGGGTATTTTATTTCACTGAATATTATCTCTAAAGTATCAATTTAGTATTATCCCAGAAAATTTATGATGTTCCACTATTATAATTCTTTTAAAATAAATTAATATTTTCTATAATGTCTTCTTTGTCTATCATTTTAGGATTGAAATATTTAGTTTTGAATTATTTTAATCTATATTTCCTTGGCATTTTACTAAATCTATTTTAATTTCAATATGTTCTGAAAATTGTAGATTTAATATTTCTGCTTTTCTACAATTTTGGATGTTTTTGTACAGTGATATATTGTCAATGTTTGCAAAGTAACTTGTACAGATGGAAAAAAAAGACATGTCTTTCTATTGCTGTGAAATTTCCTTTATAGATATATCCATAGATCTAACCTAGGATAAATCACATTTGTTTCATTTGCTTTAAAAAACAAACAAACAAACAAAAAAACTTTGTGTTTAGAGTTCTCTAGTTTTGAAAAGGGCAAGTGTAGGTTCGGTTGTAGAATAAACTTATTGTATTTCCCTCTAAAACTCATTTAAGTTTACCTTTAAATCTTTTGATGCAATGCTATTGGGAGCATATTTGTTTAACAATAATATTATTTTATTGTTTATGGTAGTTTTTTTAATAAAATATTGTGGTTTTTTTTTGATTATGACTTTTAATTCACAGAGGTTGTATTTGAAGGCAAGAAAGAAATGGGTGAAATTTCTTCAAATTGAATATCCTTGGTTTTCAAAAGAATTGTGTATTATTTCTTCAGATAAGAACTACTAAATTATATGAATATCTGTATTGAATAGGAAGAAGCCATGACTATTAAATGTCATTTCCTCCATGATTTCTCCTAAATTAATTAATTAATTTGCGCTTCTTAAGTGCCTACTACATGTCAGGAGTTATGTTATAATCTTAATAGATAAAGAGAAATGTCAAATGAATGCACAATTATTTTTAAAGACTCATAATCTGATGATAAATATTCCCCATATATAATATTAAATATAATATACAGAGTAAATAAATGATTATTTGCTGAGAACATTATATTCTTTGAGCAATTAAAAAAAATAAGAAGAAGGTGACATTTGAGTTGCATTTCTAAGTAATTTGTAGAGTTCAAGAGAGAAAGGTAAAGTTCATTCCAGCATGGAGTCAACTACATAAAGATAGAGATGATGTGTTAAGGACTAAATGTGAAAATCCATTAGAATTTTATTTGTTTGAAATATAAAGTGAGTAAGGAGTTAAAGACATAGCAAAGGACAAAAGAAATGTAAAGGTCAAAGTTTTGGTTACTTTAGATAATTATCTTTAAAAAATTACTTGCTCCCAACACCCAACTCAATGTCCACTGAGCTTATGAAGTATTGCTAATGATTCATATATGTATGTGTGGATAATGTTTGCATATGTGCTATTTTATTTTTGTCTATAGGAATTAGATTCGGAAGAATTAGAATAGTTGACATTAACATAAAGACAAGTATCTCATAATATTACTTAACAATTAATATCAAATTAAAATTGCATCAAATAAGTTCAGAGAGGCCTTGGGAGATGGTCTTGCCCAAAGGTAGGGTTAGTGCATCACAGTGAGTATGTGCTGGATGGAGGTGTATGTGATGAAATAGGTTTAAACTTTATCTGTGTCAACACAATCTCATTTTTGCTATTGGATGAAATCATTGACTGTACAGAATGAAATGCCTGGTTTTGCAAATGATATTAATTAATTCATTAGTTATAGTTAATAATTTTCATTAGTACAGGGACCAAAATTGTCCATTCTGTTCATACTTCAAAATTTATTGCAGATACGTTCAATAGGAAATTTAGATACTCATATTCAGTTCATTTTATGATTATCACCAATTGAAAAACAACTGAAATAATTTTTTTCTTTTCTTTTTCTATTCTTTTTTTTTTTTTTTTTTTTGGCTGAGGCAATTGGAGTTAAGTGACTTACACAGGGTCACACAGCCAGGAAATGTTAAGTGTCTGAGGTCAGATTTGAGCTCAAGTACTCCTGATTTCAGGGCTACTGCTCTATCTACTGCACCACCTAGCTGCCCCTGAAATAATTTCTTTTAATAATACATACTTCATTAATGTATTTCCCAATGTAATGTTAATGAAATAGTTACCATTATTGCCATATTAAGAAAATTATATAATGTATTACATATAAACATAAATTTAAAACAAGAAAACAATATTTCCACTGCTTAGATTAGATTAGATTTTAAGAAGTTGCAACATAACAGTGAACATTTTAAAGTTTACAAGGTGTTCTATAATTATGTAAGAAACAAAAGTTTTATAATAATTTTACAAAAAATCAAACTAAAATAACATTGGTTAATTTATTTAAGATATTAAGAGGCATGTCTTTGACCACAATAAGATCTATTTTCAATTATAGTTTGTTTGTTTGTAAACCTGCAATACCAGCAATCTTAAATTCATGAATCCATTGAAATATTCTAATCTTAACATTAATGAAATATCTCTACAAAAGGAATAACAAATATATTAAATACATGTACATTTGCAAACATTGTCCACATATACATATATGAATATCTATATACATATATACATATATGCTCATGTTCCTACATACATATGTATATGGTTGTGTGCACATGGAAGTATATATGTATGTATGCATGTATGTATACATACATACATATATGTGTAATATATGTATATATATTATACATAATATATATATTAGTTGGAATATATTTTAGAAAGAAAGTATTTCATTTGATTTGCTGTACTTAATGAGAAAGGGACCTGTTGAAACATTATGAAAGAGTTATAACAAATGTTATAGTTAGTGGCACAATATGTATTAAATATTTCATTATATTCCCGAGTATTTATTCATGATATCTGAGACCCTCAGTCCTTGAATGAAATAACAATTTTCCTACATCGTGCTTTGTGGGATCTTGATTGTTTAATCATTTCTCCCTTTTTTCCCCAAAAATGATAACTATATTAACCATATCTTCTGTTTTTAGATAACACCATTCCAACTAGTTTGATTCTCATGCAGTGTGGATAGGTATTTAGCCAACTGCTACATAATGCTGTGTCAACTTGGACTATCATATTAGTAATGTGCATTATCTCCTATGTATATTATGTTGTTTTGTTTTGCTTATTGTTTTCTTAATTATTCTATAGAAAAATGCATAAACTGATATAGAAATGTTTTAGCATAGAATTTATTTTTATATAATGCTGTGTCATTACTAAGTAATTTGCCAAATCACTAAATATGACTTAATGCCACCAAAAATCAGAAAATTATTTTATTTTGAAAGTCATCAGCTAGACAGAAGCTTTGGTAAATTGGTTCTTTTTGAGATTATAATTAGCGTAGTAATTTATAATAATTTCAGTATATTTATATTTGGAAAACTCACTAATGCAAATGAATATAAATTATGATTTTGTTCCTTATTGATATTACAGTTGTCTGTATAATTTAAATAAGCTGTTGACATTATTATTGACTCAGTTGCATGTGAATATATATATATATATATACATATGTGTGTGTGTGCATGTGTATGTATGTATGTATAGTTGGCCTTGATAAACTTTAGCCTTATTTGTGCTCCAAACAATTTATCATCCAACCTTATATGTAATACGATGGCCATAGATAGAAATTAAATTATATTAAAGATAAAAATTAGAGGATCATCAATTAGGGGATGACTGAATAAGTTTTTGTATATGGAGGTAATGTTATATTATTGTTCTATGAAAACGATGAGCAACCTGATGTAAGAAAGTAATGGAAATATCGTGGCTAAATTTCAGGACTATAGCACCAAGGAAAAGATTCTGCTAGTAGCTAGAAAGAAACAATTCAAATACCGATGATCAATAATTAGAATCACACACGATCTGTCAGCCTCCACATTGAAGGATCGAAGGCCCTGGAATCAGATATTCTGAAAGGCAAAGGAACTTACATGAACTGATCCTGAGCAAAACAAGCATAACTAGGAATACATTGTACACAGCCACAATGACACTGTGCCTTTTGCAATTATGTAAGATATGGTTCTTCTCAAAATTTCAGTGATCCAAGGCAATCCCAATACAAATTGAGCTTTCTCCATTTGCTTCCAGAAAGAGAATTATGGAGATTGAATGTAAATCAACACATGCTATATTTGCTTCTTTTTCTGTTTCTTTCTCATCCATGGCTTCCCTAATTGTTCTGATTTTTCTCCGTCAACATGATAAGTAAAGAATAGTTTATTTAAAATGTCAATATATACATAAAACCAGAAAAAAAATAAAAAGGCATAAAAATTTTAAAAAATAAAAAATCAGGTTTTAGAAAATCTTTATTGGTATAAAATAATGAGTACATGAAAGAGGGATAGTATATTAAAAATTTGAAAGAAGAAAATAATAAGCATCATATAAAATGCCAGAGATAGATTTGGAGTTCATAATTGTAGGGTATCCACAGATCATGGATAAACTTGATAATTTTCACAGAATAATTTTAAGTAAAGTAGTGGCAAAACTAATTTTAATGCTTCAGACTGCAATCTTTGTCTTGTTATTACAAATTCCATTTGAAAATTCCAGTTTTTAACAATGCCTCTCCTGTTATTTTATTTTTTTTAGTAAAGAAGAAACTGAGATATGCAAATGCAAATCAGGTGAATAAATAAGGAGCACATATAATTTTGGTCTTTATTCTATAAATGCAGGTCTTAATCTTATAATGGATTTTAATATTCAATCAAGTTATCATTTATAATTATGACACTTCTTTCTTTGATTTTACATGATTGGGATATAATTAAAATGCATATTTACTGATATTAATTTTGTATTACTGATATGCATTTTATGTTACTGATTAATTTCATTTATTTCACAATACGTTTCTTGCAAAAATATGACCTGAATTAGAGAATATTAATTGATATTTTGATGTGGAAATTCAGTAATTATAGTCCCTGAGAGATCAGAAGGGTTCTCTCAGGAAAATTTCCAAAAGAAACCTTTGGTTCTTTTTAATCATTTCAAACTCTCAGATAATTATCCCAGAAAAACAGAGGAAATATAGGTTTGTAAAATAGCATCATTCCATTGACATAATTATTTTAAAAGATTTCAATTATCTTATGAAATCATCCCCATTGTTATAAATTGTTAGGGTATAAATAAAGAGTGAATTACAACTTGGTTCTTTTTCCTCTTGGGCAACAAGTAAAAACCAAAGGGCAGAATTTAAAGGCACTGTGACATAATATTGGAACAGGAAAATAGTTACTGTAAATGAGACTGTCCCCCATCTTAGCAAAATTGTCAAATAAAGAAAAGTCTATCTCTTTTACACCCCCACCCATGCTCTATTAACATTCTTCCCTTCTTTCCTCCCTTTCTCATTTTTCTTTCCCACAACTGCTAAATCCTATCGCATTGATTTCTAGTGGTCCAGAATATGGAGAAAATTATTAACTTATTTCATCATATAATGACATAAGAATGTGACCTGTCTACCACTATACACCTGTCAGATTGGCTGAAATGACAGGAAAAGATAATGATGAATGTTGGAGGGGATGTGGGAAGGCTGGGACACTGATGCATTGTTGGTGGAGCTGTGAACGGATACAGCCATTCTGGAGAGTAATTTGGAACTATGCTCAAAAAGTTTTTTTTTAAATAATATAAAGCTTTTTATTTACAAAACATATGAGTGATTTTTTTTTCATTGACCTTTGCAAAAAACTTTTTTTCCCAAGATTTTCCCCTCCTTCC
Source organism: Myrmecobius fasciatus (assembly GCA_023553655.1). NCBI lineage: Eukaryota > Metazoa > Chordata > Mammalia > Dasyuromorphia > Myrmecobiidae > Myrmecobius > Myrmecobius fasciatus. The sequence continues at coordinate 656 of JAJPUD010030528.1, read as the reverse complement.
CCCACACCCCCCACCCCTAGATGACAGGTAATCTAATACATGCTAAATAGGATAAATTATATGACAAATACAATACATATATACATATCTATACAGTTATCTTACTGCACAAGAAACATCAGATCTAGAAAGAGAAGGAGAAAAAAACAACCTAAGAAGGAAAACAAAATGCATGGAAATATTCACAGAAAGTGTTAAAATGCTGTGTTGTGGTTCACGCTCAGTTCCCTCAGGCCTCTCTCTGGATGTATATGACTATCTTCATCACTGAACAACTTGTTTGAATCACATCATTGTTAAAGAGAATCATGTCCATCAAAATTGATCATCGTATATTCTTGTTGCTGTGTATAATGTTCTCCTGGTTCTGCTGATTTCACTCAGCATCAGTTCATGCAAGTCTATCCAGGCCTCTCTGAAATACTCCTGTTGGTCGTTTTTTAGAGAACAATAATATTCCATAACATTCATGTACCATAATTTCTTCAGCCACTCTCCAGTTGATGGATATCCTTTCAATTTCCAGTTTCTTGCCACTACAAATAGGGCTGCCACAAACATTTTTGCACATTTTGCACATGGGTTCCTTTCCCTCCTTTAAAATCTCTTTGGGATATAGGCCCAGTAGAAACACTGCTGGGTCAAAGGGTATGCAC
>JAJPUD010030527.1:2784-13122 GCA_023553655.1 Myrmecobius fasciatus | reverse complement strand
ACTTTGTAAGCAAGTTAGAGGAACGTAATATAGTTTATCTCTCAGACCTGTGGAGATGGAATAAATTTATGTCCAAAGAAGACCTGGAACTCCTAATTGAACACCAGATGGATAATTTTGATTATATTAAGTTAAAAAGTTTCTGTACAAACAAAACAAATGCAGACAAGATTAGGAGGGAAGCATCAAATTGGGAAATCATCTTTACATTTAATGGTTCTGATAAAGGCCTCATTTCTAAAATATATAGAGAATTGTCTCATATATATAAGAATTCAAGCCACTCTTCAATAGATAAGTGGTCAAGGGATATGAACAGACAATTTTCAGTTGATGAAATTAATACCATCTCTAGTCATATGAAAAGTTGCTCCACATCACTATTGATAAGAGAAATGCAAATTAAGACAACTCTGAGATACAACTACACACCTGTCAGATTGGCTAAAATTACAGGAAAAGATAATGATGAATGTTGGAGGGGATGTGGGAAAACTGGGACATTAATACATTGTTGGTGGAACTGTGAACAGATCCAACAATTCTGGAGAACAATTTGGAGCTATGCTCAAAAAGTTGTCAAACTGTGCATACCCTATGACCCATAAGTATTCCTACTTGGCCTATATCCCAAAGAGATCTTAGAGGAGCGAAAGGAACCCACCTGTGCAAGAATGTTTGGGGCAGCCCTTTTTGTAGTGTCTAGAAACTGGAAACTGAAGGGATGCCCATCAATTGGAGAGTGGCTGAATAAATTATGGTATATGAATGTTATGGAATATTATTGCTCTGTAAGAAACGACCAGCAGGACGATTTCAGAGAGGCCTGGAGGGACTTGCATGAACTGATGCTGAGTGAAACGAGCAGAACCAGGAGATCATCGTACACAGCAATAACAGTATTGCATGTTGATCAATTCTGATGGACATGGCTCTCTGCAACAAAGAATTCTCTCAAACCAGTTCCAATTGTTCAGTGAAGAAAACCATATACACCCAGAGAGAGGGATATGAAATATGGACCACAACGTAACCTTTTCATGATCTCTATTGACATTTGCTTGCATTGTGTTTCCTTTCTCTGATTTTCTTTTTTTTCTTGTAGATATAATTTTTCTTGCATAACTTTTCAAGTATTTCAACATTATTAACATGTAGTGGACTTCCTGCCATCTAGGGGAGGGGAGGGGACTGGGGGTAAAATTTGTAATGGAAGGCTTTGTAAAGATCAATGCTGGGGAACTACCCATACATATGTTATACAAATAAAAAGCTTTAATAAAAAAATAAAGAGGATAGGAAGGAGAGAGATTATAGCGATGGCATCAGTTAGGTTATTATATTTTTCTTGCGCAACATGAAAAATATGGAAATATGTTTAAAAGGATTGCACATATTTAACCTATATCAGATTGTTGGCTGTATTGGGGAGGATGGGATGTTAAGGAAGGAGGAAGAAAAAATTAGAACACAAAGTTTTATGAAAATGAATGTTGAAAACTATTTTACATGTACTTGGAAAGATAAAATACCATTAAAATATTATTGTAATAAAAAAAAACTTTATTGCTATTTGATTTTGTCCTACCTTTTCAGTTCTAAGGGTTTATGTAAGATTTATTCCCCTAGTATTTATTTTATTTTTTGAAAGTTTGTTAGTTATTAGATTTTTAATAAAATATCAAATTTTGTTACATTCAGAATCGATTTTTTTCTTTATATATTTTGAACATGTCTATCTGTTCTTCCTTATTTCATATTACATAGTCTTTTGAATACTGTGGTGGAAGTGTCCTAATGAGTTGCTTCTTCTTCTTTAACTTATGAAAATAGATAACTAAAACTTCTGACACAGTGATTCCATTTTTCATCTATGTATTGTACTTGACATTTCATCTACATATAAAATGCTCTTATAACAATCTGGCTGAATTAGCTCTTGTGCCACATACTCTCTCACCTCAAGTCCAACTGCTTTTTGATGTTTCTGAGACCAGAGTGATTTAGTCATTCTCCAGTGTTCCCACCCACCCACCCAAAGGAGTTGGTATTCTATATGAGTGGTCTATAAATGCCAGATTTCTCTGTTTGATAAGATCACGTATTCTTCATCTCACACAGTTTCTTTTATTTTTGTCGTTTTGGTTGTTAACACTTTCTGATCTGTACAGTGTTAATAAAAACTAGGGCTACTAACTAAAAAGTGGTCAAGGGATAGAGGTAGACAGCTTTTGAAAGGAAAAAAAAAACAGTTAACAATTATTTAAAGAACTCAAAATAAATCATAGGAATTTACATTAATCTATTTCTGAGATGTGAACATACTTCATAATTGCAAATGTAGTTAAATATTACAAAATTGAATATTGGTATACTTTTGGAAAAGAACATGAAATTATGCAACAAAATTTAAAAAGTGATTCATGTTCTTTGAACCAGCAATCTCCCTTTTAGATTTGTGATAGGATAGTAATGACAGGAAAATTTTATACCTGTACACAAGTATTCCTAGAACCTATTAATGATAGTTTAAAAATAAAGATAAGAAACTATACCCAGTGATAAGCTGTAGTATTTCAAGAATACAAATAAATATAGGAAGACTTATAAAGTGATACAGAATGAAAAAAGGAGAACTAAAAACAAAACATGCAATAGAAACCATCACTTAATTAAGAACATTAAATTGCATCAAAATTCATGTTAAATACTTAAGACAACTTGTTACTGACTTGATACTATATATATATATACATATACATATGTGTAATTTTTTTAAACCTTTTCCTCTCCACAGAAGAAAATAAGCCCCTAAAGAGCTAGAATTGTTTCCCTTGCACAATAGTGTTTAACATGTTGGCTGACTTTAATTCAGTGGATAAAATCTCAACCCATTGTTAGTAAGTTTTTAACTGAAGATTTATGCAGATATGGATAAAACAGAAATTTACTGAGAAATTGCAGTTATTTTTCTGTTTTTGTTTTACCTAGTGGTTTTTTATTTCTTTTGTTCTTCACATATTTAAATATATATGCTTGCTAATTAAAGTAAAACTATGATAAGAGTAAAAATCTATTTTTTTATTTCTCATTTTTCTGAGATGACTATTTAAACAGATCTGGTTGAAACTCTTATGTTCAAACACATCTTCTCTTCTTCCTTCTAGTTTACTATTAATTTTGACCAATTAATGATCCATCTACACTTGCAGTGGTAACTCATTCTGAAATGACATTGTATTGTAATGAGTCATTTATTATCTATTTGGAGATAGTCAAATTAATCATTTACAACTTTTGATGCTTGACATATCCAGCATCTTCTGATTTTTCTTGAAGAAAAAATTTATAATTTTGAGACACAAGGTTTCCAAACTAGTCTATAAGTTTAAGTTGCTTTTTACCTTTTGTTTTCTTCTTTCCATATTTAACAGCATAGTTTTCACTGTCCTCCCAATGTCTGCATTCCCATGGAATCAGTAACTATCAAAAGATACATCGACTTTATTTGGAAGATTTTTTGAAAGTCATTATGTTCCTCTTTATCCTCTACAGGAGCTATTGGTACATCAACTGTAATTTTCCTCATCTTGGGCTAGTTGGGGACACAGTAATATAAGAAAACTAATTGTCCCATGTATTTCATTTTCCTTTGGGCACATCATTAATTTAATTAGTATTACTTTTAATGCCAATCATTGTCCAATAACCAAAAATATATATACTAATAAAGAAATTGATGCAATCCATAATGACATTCTTGCAACAAATGAAACCAGAAGGTTTCAAGTTGCAGATAAATAGAATAGCTGCTTAGAGATTCTCTTTAGAGAGGCAAATAAAGAAATTGGCTTCAGATATAAATGAGATTAAATGGCTTTTGGCTTATCTTTCAACTAATTTTTCACATTTTTAAATTAATATAACAGGTGGTATGTTTTTTTAAAGCTTCATCTCTTATCCTACAAAGGCAGTAGTAAACAATATGAATTGGTGAGGGTCCACTATAATTTTAGCCAGAGGAAATAATGGACATTAGATTAAAATTTATTCTATTAACATAACACCCATATCTGAGAATGATCCCTTAGTTTTTGTGTTATTTCTTTTTTTTTACATTTTATTCTCATTGTCACGAAGAATTGAATTTTTAACATCTTTTCTATGAACACACAGGGCAGCTAGATGACACAGTGGATAGAGCACTGGCCCTGGAGTCAGGAGGATCTGAGTTCAAATCTGGATTCAGACACTTGACATGCCCTATCTGTGTGACTATGGACTAGTCATTGCCCAATTTTTTTTTTTAACAAAAATTACCCAAAAAAAGTTAAGTAGCTAATTTTTTATGAACTCAATACATATATGCATATACCAAGTAATGGTGAGTTATTATTTCTCTACTGTGTCTTTATAAAGGACTCTCTTCTCTGTGACCTTTGCTTTGTGGAAATAGCTGATTCTTTTTTTTTAAGCTGATGAAACTTATCTGTTCTAAATTTATCACTTTTTTTCAAAAAAAAATTACCCATCATTTGCATTTGACATAAAATTAATCATTGAATGTAGATTTTATTGAAGCAACAGATAATTAAATTTATAGATCAATCTTACAAAATTTGTTCTAGTTGTTGATTTTAGTAGGAGGGATGGCCTACCTAAGAAACTAGATATAGTGTGGTTTTAGAAACATCAGTTACTATTTGACATGCTATCAGGATCTGATTCCCACTTCTGCACTGGCTGAAAATAATTGTCTTTATCATGAATCTATTAATATAGTTACTTGAGTAAATAATGAGTTTAGGACAGCTAGTCTTATATTTGGTTACAAAATGACAATGAATAGAAATTCCCTTTAAAAGTAGGTGCATAATTCAATATATTGCTGCTCTTCAAAAACAAAAGACAAGTAGCAACAATTTAGTATGTTTTACATTTATTAATCTTTATTTATTTTTATTTATATATTTATTTATTTGCAAAACATATGTATGGGTAATTCTTCAACATTAACCCTTACAAAGCTTTCTGTTACAAATTTTTCCCCCCAGCTCCCCACCCCTCCCCTAGATGGCAGGATATCCACTACATGTTAATAATGATAAAATACTTGACAAATCAAATATATGTATACATATTTCCACCCTTATCATTGTTGTGCAAGAAAAATCGTATCTACAAGAAAGAAAAATCAGAGAAAGGAAAGATAATGCAAGCAAACATCAATAGAGAGCATGAAAATGTTATGTTGTGGTCCCACATTTCATATCCCTCTTTCTGGGTGTATATGGCTTTCTTCACTGAACAATTGGAACTAGTTTGAAACATTTCATTGTTGAAGGGAGCCATCTCCATCAGAATTGATCATCATGTAGTATTGTTGTTGCCGTGTATAATGATCTCTTGGTTTTGCTCATTTCACTCAGCATCAGTACATGCAAGTCTCTCCAGGCCTCTCTGAAATAGTCTTGTTGGTAGTTTCTTACAGAACAATAATATTCCACAATATTCACATACCATAATTTATTCAGCCATTCTGCAATTGATGGGCATCCATTCAGTTTCCAGTTTCTAGCCACTACAAAAAGGGTTGCCACAAACATTCTTGCACATGTGGGGCCCTTTCCTTCCTTTATGATTTCTTTGGGATATAAGCCCAATAGAAATGCTGCTGCATCAAAGGGTATGCACAGTTTGATAACTTTTTGAGCATAGCTCCAAATTGCTCTCCAGAATGGTTGGATCCATTCACAGCTCCACCAACAAAGCATCAGTGTCCCAGCCTTCCCACATCCTCTCCAACATTTATCATTAACTTTTCCTGTCATTTTAGCCAATGTGACAGGTGTGTAGTGGTACCTCAGGGTTGTCTTAATTTGCATTTCTCTGATCAATAGTGATTTACAGCACCTTTTCATATGACTACCAATAGTTTTAATTTCATCCTCTGAAAATTGTCTGTTCATATCATTTGACTATCGATTGGAGAATGGCTTGAATTCTTATAAATATGAGACAATTCTCTATATATTTTAGAGATGAGACTTTTATCAGAACCCTTAAATGTAAAGATGATTTCCCAATTTATTGCTTCCCTCCTAATCTTGTCTGCATTGGTTTTGTTTGTACAAAAAATTTTTAACTTAACATAGCCAAAGTTATCTATCTGGTGTTCAATTAAGAGTTCCAGTTCTTCTTTGGACATAAATTTATTCCATCTCCATAGGTCTGAGAGGTAAACTATATTACATTTCTCTAATTTACTTATAATATCACTCTTTATATCCAGATCATGAACCCATTTAGATCTTATCTTGGTATGTGGTGTTAGGTGTGGGTCAAGCCCTAATTTCTTCCACACTAGTTTCCAATTTTCCCAGCAGTTTTTGTCAAATAGTGAGTACTTATCCCAGAAGCTGGGGTCTTTGAGTTTATCAAGAATGATATTGCTATAGTTATTGCCTAGTTTGTCCTGTGATTCTATCCTATGCCACTGATCGACTACTCTATTTCTTAGCCAGTACCAAATGGTTTTCATGACTGCTGCTTTATAATATAGTTTTAGATCTGGTATAGCAAGTCCACCATCATCAGCCTTTTTTTTCCCATTAATTCTCTTGAAACTCTTGATCTTTTGTTCTTTCAAATGAATTTTGCTACTATATTTTCTAGATCTGTAAAATAATTTCCTGGGAGTTTGATTGGTATGGCACTAAATAAGTAAATTAGTTTGGCTAGTATTGTCATTTTTATTATAATCGCTTGGCCTACCCATGAGCATTTTAAGTTTTTCCAATTGACTAGGTCTGATTTTATTTGTGTGGAAAGTGTTTTGTAGTTTAGTTCATATAGTTCCTGAGTTTCCCTTGGCAGATAAATGCCCAAATATTTTATACTATCAACAGTTATTTTGAATGGAATTTCTTTTTGTATCTCTTGCTGCTGAACTTTATTGGTAATATATAAAAATGCTGATAATTTATGTGGATTTATTTTGTATCCTGCAACTTTGCTAAAGTTGTTAATTGTTTCTAGTAATTTTTAGTCGAGTTTCTAGGGTTCTCTAAGTATACCATCATGTCATCTGCAAAGAGTGATAATTTGGTTTCTTCATTACCTACTCTAATTCCTTTAATCTCTTTTTCTTCTCTTACTGCCAAAGCTAACATTTCTAAGACAATATTAAATAATAATGGTGACAATGGGCAGCCTTGTTTTACTCCTGATCTTATTGGGAATGGTTCTAATTTGACTCCATTACATATGATGCTTGCTGATGGTTTTAAGTAGATACTACTAATTATTTTAAGGAAAAGCCAATTTATTCCTATACTCCCAGTGTTTTTAATAGGAATGGGTGGTGGATTTTATCAAAGGCTTTTTCTGTATCTATTGAGATAATCATATGGTTATTGTTAATTTAGTTATTAATATAATTAATTATGCTAATAGTTTTCCTAATATTGAACCAGCCCTACATTCCTGGTACAACTCCAACTTGGTCATGGTGTATTATCCTGGAGATAACTTTCTGTAATCTCGTTGCTAAAATCTTATTTAAAATTTTTGCATCAATATTCATTAGGGAAATGGGTCTATAGGATTCTTTCTCAGCTTTCTCCCTACCTGGTTTAGCTATCAGCACCATATCTGTGTCATAGAAGGAATTTGATAGTACACCTTCTTTCCCTATTTTTTTCAAATAGTTTATATAGTATTGGGATTAATTGTTCTTTAAATGTTTGGTAGAATTCACATGTAAATCCATCTGGCCTGGAGATTTTTTCTTAGGGAGTTGATTAATAGCTCTATTTCTTTTTCTAATATGGGGCTATTTAAATAATTTATTTCCTCTTCGGTTAACCTAGGCAATCTATATTTTTATAGATATTCCTCCATTTCATTTACATTATCAAATTTATTGGCATAAAGTTGGGCAAAGAAACTGCTAATTATTAATCTAATTTCCTCATCATTGGAGGAAAGTTCTCCTTTATAATTTTTGAGACTAACAATTTGATTTTCCTCTTTCCTTTTTCTGATCAAATTAACTAAAGGCTTATCTATTTTATTGTTTTTTTTTCATAAAACCAACTCTTAGTTTTATTTATTTATTCAATAGTTTTCTAATTTTCAATTTTATTAATCTCCCCTTTTATTTTCAGAATTTCCAATTTGGTATTTAATTGAGGTTTTTTAATTTGTTCTTTTTCTAGCTTTTTAATTGGAAACCCAGTTCATTGATCTTCCCTTTCTCTGTTTTATGTAAATAAGCATCTAGAGATGTAAAATTACCTCTTATAACCGCTTTAGCCGTGTCCCACAAATTTTGGTATGTTGTCTCATTATTGTCATTCTCCTGGATGAACTTATTGATTGTGTTTATAATTTGCTCTTTCACCCATTCATTCTTCAGCATTAGATTATTTGATTTTCAATTAACCTGTGGTCTGTTTTCTCCTGGCCTTATACTGCATGTGATTTTTATTGCATCATGATCTGAAAAGGATGCATTTACGATTTCTGCCTTTCTGCATTTGATTTTGTGGCTTTAATGCACTAACACATGATTAATTTTTTGTACAAGTTCCATGAACCCCTGAGAAAAAAGTATACTCCCTTCTATCACCATTCAATTTCCTCCAGAGATCTATCATACCTAACTTTTCTAGCCTTTTGTTTACCTCCCTAACTTCTTTCTTATGTATTTTGTGGTTTCATTTATCTAAATCTGAGCGAGCAAGGTTGAGATCCCCCACTAGTATAGTTTTACTGTCTATTTCTCCTTGCATCTCTGTTAGTTTCTCCTCTAAGAATTTGGATGCTATACCACTTGGTGCATATATGTTTAGTATTGATACCTCTTCATTGTCTATGGTACCCTTCAGTAAAATATAGTTTCCTTCCTTATCTCTTTTAATTAGATATATTTTAGCTTTTACTTGATCTGAGATAAGGATTGCTACCCCTGCCTTTCTTTGTTCACCTGAAGCATAGAAGATTCTGTTCCAGCCCTTTACCTTCATTCTGTATGTATCTATATGTTTTAGATGTGTTTCTTGTAAACAACATTTTGTAGGATTCTGGCTTTTAATACAGTCTGCTACCTGCTTCCGTTTTATGGGAGAGTTCATCCCATTCACATTCACAGTTAAATAACTATATCTGTATTTCCTGCCATTTTATTTACCCAGAGTTATTATTTTCTCTTCCCTTTCTTCTCTCTCCCTTCCCCCTCCCCAGTACTTAAATTTTGATCACCACCTCCCTCCAACAGTCCTCCCCCCTTTAGAACCTCTCCCTCCACTTTACACCTTTCCCCTAATCCTTCTATTAGTTTATCCCTTTCCTTTCCTCTTTTCCCTCCCACCTTCCCACAAGGAGGGTCAGGCCTTTCTTTAGAGCCAAATATGTCTGATATACTCTCTTAGAGTCCAATCTAATGAGTGTAAGGTTTACACAATACTCATCGCCCTCCCTTTTTTCCCTCAATTATATTAGATCTTCTATGTCTATTTATGAGATTTTGCCTTATTTTACCTCTTTGTTAAACTTTATTTTGCCTCCTTTCCCCCCTTTTTTTCTGTATGATATCCCTTTCACCTCTAATTTCTTTTCCATTATTCTCAAAGTAAAATCGAATTATATCCCCATTCTTTAAGGATACCCACAGTAGAAATATAGTTCTCAAGAGTTCTTCCTTTTTACCTTTTTATGATTCTCTTAAGTTCTGTATTAGGAGATCAAATTTTTTTGTTCAGATCTGGTCTTTTCATTAGAAATAGGTGAAATTCTCCTGTATCATTGAATGACCATCTTCTTCCCTGGAAGATGATGCTCATTCTAGCTGGATAGCTTATTCTTGGTTGTAATCCAAGTTCTTTTGCCTTTCAGAATATCTGATTCCAGGCCCTTGGATCCTTTAATGTGGAAGCTGACAAATCTTATGTAATTCTAATTACACAGTTCTAATTACAGTTCCTCAGTATTTGAACTGTTTCTTTCTAGCTGCTTGCAATATCCTTTCCTTGGTGCGATAGTCCTGAAATTTGGCTATGATATTCCTTGAGATTTTAATTTGGGGGTCTCTTTCAGGAGGTGATCGGTGAATTCTTTCAATGCCAATTTTGCCTTCTGATTCTAAAACATCAGGGAAATTCTCTTACATGATTTCCTGGAAGATAGCATCAAAATTTTTTTTTCCCATCATGGCTTACAGGGAATCTGATAATCCTTAGATTGTCTCTCCTGGATCTGTTTTCCAAGTCAGTTGTTTTTCCTAGGAGATATTTCATATTTTCTTCTAATTTTTCATTTTTTTGTTTTTGTTTGACC
>JAJPUD010030526.1:0-13122 GCA_023553655.1 Myrmecobius fasciatus | reverse complement strand
AAGTTAGGTATGATAGATCTATGGAGAAAGTTGAATGGAGACAGTAGAGAGTTTACTTTTTTCTCAGCAGTCCATGGAACCTATACAAAAATTGACCATGTATTAGGGCATAAAAAACTTAAAATCAAATGCAGAAAGGCAGAAATAGTAAATGCATTCTTTTCAGATCATGATGCAATAAAAATCACATGCAATATAAGGCCAGGAGAAAATAAACCAAAAGGTAATTGGAAATTAAATAATCTAATCTTGAAGAATGAATGGGTGAAAGAGCAAATCATAGACACAATCAATAATTTCATCCAGGAGAATGACAATAAGGAGACAACATACCAAAATTTGTGGGATACGGCCAAAGCGGTTTTAAGGGGCAATTTTATATCTCTAGATGCTTACTTGCATAAAATAGAGAAAGAATGAATTGGGCTTATTATTAAAAAGACTAGAAAAAGAACAAATTAAAAACCCTCAATTAAATACCAAATTGGAAATTCTAAAAGTAAAAGGAGAAATTAATAAAATCGAAAATAAGAAAACTATTGAGTTAATAAATAAAACTAAGAGTTGGTTCTATGAAAAAACCAACAAAATAGATAAGCCTTTAGCTAATTTGATAAGAAAAAGGAAAGAGGAAATTCAAATTGTTAGTCTCAAGAATGATAAGGGAGAACTTTCCTCCAATGAAGAGGAAATTAAAGCAATAATTAGGAGTTACTTTGCCAAACTTTATGCCACTAAGTTTGAAAATCTGAATGAAATGGAGGAATATCTACAAAAATATAGATTGCAGAGGTTAACAGAAGAGGATATAAATTATTTAAATAGTCCCATATTAGAAAAAGAAATAGAACAAGCCATTAACCAACTCCCTAAGAAAAAATCTCCAGGGCCAGATGGATTTACATGTGAATTCTACCAAACATTCAAAGAACAATTAATTCCAATACTACACAAACTATTTGAGAAAATAGGGACAGAAGGTATACTGCCCAATTCCTTCTATGAGACCGAAATGGTGCTGATAGCTAAACCAGGTAGGGAGAAAACAGAGAAAGAAAACTATAGACCAATTTCCTAATGAATATTGATGCAAAAATTTTAAATAAGATATTAGCAATGAGATTACAGAAAGTCATGCCCAGGATAATACACTATGACCAAGTAGGATTTATACCAGGGATGCAGGGCTGGTTCAATATTAGGAAAACTATCAGCATAATTAATTATATCAATAACCAAGCTAACAAAAACCATATGATTATCTCCATAGATGCCGAAAAAGCCTTTGATAAAATGCAACACCCTTTCCTATTAAAAACACTAGAGAATATAGGAATAAATGGGCTTTTCCTTAAAATGATCAGTAGCATCTATTTAAAAACATCAGCAAGCATCATATGTAATGGAGGCAAACTAAAACCATTCCCAATAAGATCAGGAGTGAAGCAAGGCTACCCACTGTCGCCATTACTATTTAATATTGTATTAGAAATGTTAGTTTTAGCAATAAGAGAAGAAAAAGAGATAGAAGGAATTAAGCAATGAAGAAACCAAATTATCACTCTTTGCAGAAGACATGATGGTATACTTAGAAAACCCTAGAGACTCAACTAAAAAAACTACTAGAAACAATTCACAACTTTAGCAAAGTGGCAGGATTCCACATAAATCATCAGCATTTTTATATATTACCAACAAAATTCAGCAGCAAGATATACAAAAAGAAATTCCATTCCAAATAGCAGATGATAGGATAAAATATTTGGGAATCTATCTGCCAAGGAAAAGTCAGAAAGTATATGAACTATATTACAAAACACTTCCACACAAATAAAATCAGACCTAATCAATTTGAAAAATATTAAGTGCTCATGGGTAGGCAGAGTGAACATAATAAAAATGACAATACTACCCAAACTAATCTACTTATTTAGTGCCATACCAATCAAACTCCCAAGAAATTATTTTACAGATCTAGAAAAAATAGTAGCAAAGTTCATTTGGAAGAACAAAAGGTCAAGGATTTCAAGGGGATTAATGAAAAAAGGCAGATGAAGGTGGCCTTGCTATACCAGATCTAAAAGTATATTATAAAGCAGCAGTCATCAAAACTGTTTGGTACTGGCTAAGAAATAGAGCAGTCGATCAGTGGCACAGAATAGGATATCAGGACAATCTAGGCAATAACCTTAACAATCTAATATTCGATAAACCCAAAGACCCCAGCTCTTGGGATAAGTACTCACTATTTGGCAAAAACTGCTGGGAAAATTGGAAACTAGTGTGGAAGAAATTAGGGCTTGACCCATACCTAACACCACATACCAAGATAAGATCTAAATGGGTTTATGATCTAGATATAAAGAGGGACCTTGTAAGCAAGTTAGAGGAACGTAATATAGTTTATCTCTCAGACCTGTGGAGATGGAATAAATTTATGTCCAAAGAAGACCTGGAACTCCTAATTGAACACCAGATGGATAATTTTGATTATCTTAAGTTAAAAAGTTTCTGTACAAACAAAACAAATGCAGACAAGATTAGGAGGGAAGCATCAAATTGGGTAATCATCTTTACATTTAATGGTTCTGATAAAGGCCTCAATTCTAAAATATATAGAGAATTGTCTCACATATATAAGAATTCAAGCCACCCTTCAATAGATAAGTGGTCAAGGGATATGAACAGACAATTTTCAGATGATGAAATTAAAACCATCTCTAGTCATATGAAAAGTTGCTCCAAATCACTATTGATCAGAGAAATGCAAATTAAGACAACTCTGAGGTACCACTACACACCTGTCAGATTGGCTAAAATGACAGGAAAAGATAACGATGAATGTTGGAGGGGATGTGGGAAAACTGGGACACTAATACATTGCTGGTGCAACTGTGAACGGATCCAACCATTCTGGAGAGTAATTTGGAGCTATGCTCAAAAAATTACCAAACTGTGCATACCCTTTGACCCAGCAGTGTTTCTACTGGGCCTATATCCCAAAGAGATCTTAGAGGAGGGAAAGGGACCCACCTGTGCAAGAATGTTTGTGGCAGTCCTTTTTGTAGTGGCTAGAAACTGGAAACTGAAGGGATGCCCATCAATTGGAGAGTGGCTGAATAAATTATGGTATATGGATGTTATGGACTATTATTGCTCTGTAAGAAACGACCAGCAGGACGATTTCAGAGAGGCCTGGAGGGACTTGCATGAAGTGATGCTGAGTGAAACGAGTAGAACCAGGAGATCATCATACACAGCAACAACAGTATTACCTGATCATCCATTCTGATGGACATGGCTGTCTGCCACAAAGAATTGTCTCAAACCAGTTCCAATTGTTTACTGAAGAAAACCATATACACCCAGAGAGAGGGAAATGAAATATGGACCAAAACGTAACATTTTCATTAACTCTATTGACATTCGATTGCATTGTGTTGCCTTTCTCTGATTCTTTTTCTTTCTTGTAGATAGGATTTTTCTTGCATAACTTCTCAAGCATTTCAACATTATTAACATGTAGTGGATTTCCTGCCATCTAGGGGAGACGAGGGGACTGGGGGTAAAATTTGTAATCGAAAGCTTTGTAAAGATCAATGTTGGCGAAGTACCCATACATATGTTATATAAATAAAAAGCTTTAATAAAAAATTAAAAAAAAGTAAATTCTATACCTCTGATCCATACACACTTTCTGTGCAACATTAGACTAACTGATTAACTAATCCGTGCCTTATATGACTCTCTAATCTGTAATTTGCACTGAAGTTTTGGATCAGCGAGGGTAGAGGGGTTGTGTCAATAGGATTTCCTAATGTCAATTAAATCATAGTTCTAGTTTAAAAGTGTGTGGAATTAGTTGGTTTTGAATTTTAGGATTTTGGACTTCCGGGGAGCGGAGCCAAGATGGCAGAGTGAAAAAGTGACTCTCTGCATCCTCCTCCGATCTTGTCTCAAACCAACAATAAAATGAGCCTCTGAACTGATCTTCAAGTCAACGAATCCAGAAATATTTGGACACTTCTTTCTGAAGAACTTCATATCAGGTTTGCCTAACTCGGAAAGAGGGATAAACAAGCGAACTCAGGTATAGGCCAGAAGTGAGGGTGGGACTCAGCTCAGCTCATCTTGGCAGAAATTCCGCACTCCAAACTCCAAACACCTGGAGTTTGTCTGAGGCACTCGGGACTCTATGCCCTGATTGGGGGCAGGTGTTCTGGCAGACGTGCCTTGTTTAAGGAGTAATCTCGATTTAGTCCTAGCCCCCACAGGCCCAGCACCTTAAGTTAATTGGCCAAATTGCCCCAGGGCAAAGATCTTCAGCCGCTGTTTATTTCCCTACCTTAAAGAGACATCCACGCTGTCTAAAAAAAATGAAGAAGCAAAAGAGAGCTCTCACCATAGAAAGCTTTTATGAAGAGAAATAAGGGATGACCCTAGATCCTGAGGTTCCTTTAGACAAAACTCCAAAGGAAGTAATTAAGGACCATCACTGGTCCCCTTTTCAAAAGGCTTTTCTTGAAGATTGCATAAAGAACCTCATAAGAGAGCTGGAGGATAAATGGGAAAATAAATTGAAATCAGCGCAAGAAGGATCTGATACCCTGCAAAAGAGATATGAAAACGACACCAATTTGTTGAAAAATAAAATTAGTGAAGTGGAAAAAGAGTGCAATGAACAAAAAAATTCAATTGGCCAGTTACAAAAGGAGCTTAAAAAGGTAACTGAAGAAAACAACACTTTAAAAATAAGAATTGAACAAATGCAAGTGAATGACTCAATAAGACTTCAAGAATCAGTCAAACAAAAACAAAAAAATGAAAAACTAGAAGAAAATATGAAATATCTCCTAGGAAAAACAAATGAATTGGAAAATAGATCTGAGAGACAATCTAAGTATTATTGGACTTCCTGAAAGCCATGATGAAAAAAAGAATCTAAACACTATCTTCCAGGGATATCCTGAAAGGAAACTGCCCTGAGGTTGTAGAATCAGAAGGCAAAATCATCATTGACACAATTCACCAATCACCTCTTGAAAGAGACCGCAAAATTAAATCCCCAAGGAATATCATGGCTAAATTTCAGGACTATAGCACCAAGGAAAAGCTTCTGCTGGTAGCTAGAAAGAGACAATTCAAATACCAAGGATCTATAATTAGAACCACACACGATCTGTCAGCCTCCACATTGAAGGATCGTAGGGCCTAGAACCAGATATTACAAAAGGCAAAGGAACTTGGATAACAGCCAAGAATAAGCTATCCAGCTAGAATGAGCATTATCCTCCAGGGAAGAAGATGGTCATTCAATGATATAGGTGAATTTCACCTATTTCTAATGAAAAGACCAGATCTGAACAAAAAATTTGACCTCCAAACACAGAACTCGAGAGAAACATAAAAAGGTAAAAAGGAAAGAACTCTTGAGAACTTTATTTTTACTATGGGGATACTTAAAGTTTGGGGGTATAATTAACTAAATATTACTTTGATAATATGAAAAAGAAAACTAGAGGGGGAAAGGTTGTCATGCTGGGGAAAAGAGGGAGAAAGTGGTAAAATAAGATCTAAAAAAGGAGGTAAAAACAAGGAAAATCTCTTGAAGAGGCAAAGAAAACCTAATATAATTGAAAGAATGAGGGGAGGGAGATGAGCATTGTTTAAATCTTACTCTCATCAGGTTGGGCTCTAAAAGTGTATATCAGACATTTGATTTCACAGAAAAACTTGTCTGTTGCTTCAGGTGAACAAAAAAAAATCAGGGGTAGCAATCCTACTTATTTAGTGCCACACCAATCAAACTCCCAAGAAATTATTTTACAGATCTAGAAAAAATAGTAGTACAGTTCGTTTGGAAGAACAAAAGGTCAAGGATTTCAAGGGGATTAATGAAAAAAAGACAGATGAAGGTGGCCTTGCTCTACTAGATCTAAAACTATAATATAAAGCAGAGGTCATCAAAACCGTTTGGTACTGGCTAAGAAACATGATGATCAATTCTGATGGACATGGCTCTCTGCAACAAAGAATTTTCTCAAACCAGTTCCAATTGTTCACTGAAGAAAGCCATATACACCCAGAGAAAGGGATATGAAATATGGACCACAACATAACATTTTCATGCTCTCTATTGAGGTTTGCTTGCATTGTGTTGCCTTTCTCTGATTTTCTTTTTTTTTTCTTGTAGATAGGATTTTTCTTGCACAACTTGTCAAGTATTTCAACATGATTAACATGTAGTGGACTTCCTGCCATCTAGGGGAGGGGAGGGGACTGGGAGTAAAATTTCTAATGTAGAGCTTTGTAAAGATCAATGCTGGGGAACTACCCATACATATGTTATACAAATAAAAAGCTTTAATAAAAAAATAAAAAAAGAAAGTTAGGATTTTACCATTTAGGGGGCAGGGAAAGGTACAGAAGGAAAGGATACAGAAGGGAAGGTGGGAAGGGAACAGTCATTCATATAGTTCCCATTATGTGCCAGTCACTGGGCTAAGTGATGTATGAATTTTATCTCGTTTAATCCTCACAAAAATAGTTTGAGGTAGGCACTATTGTGATCTGTTCTTTATAGCTTAGGAAACTGAGGTAAATAAAAATTAAATGACCTATCCAGGGTGACATAGGTAGTGTGTAAGGCTGGATCTCAACTCAGGTCTTTTATAACTCCCGGCCCATTACTCTTTATGCCTTTATATCTAGCATTTATATAGTTCTTTGAAGATTGCAAAAAATACTTTACACATGTTAGATAATTTGACTGTCACAATAATCTTGAAACATAAGTGTTTTTATTATTCTCCCTTTTAAAATAAGGAAAATGAGACCAAAGTAGAAAGGTAAATTGTCTAGGACTGGATTTGAACTTGGGTATTTCTCATTCCGTGTCCAGTGCTCTATTCCCCATGCTAGGTGGCAGGCCTACTGTACAGAACACATGTTAAAAAAACATATCTGTATAAAAATTTTCTATGGAATTTTAGCAACCAGAAAGAAACTAGACTATAGAATTGTGGCATGATAGCTCACCTTTGGAAGGAATTTAATTTTTATGTAAGCTAATAAAGTTGATTGCATTTAAATGGACTTTTAATGTAAAATGGTTTGAAGACTCAAAACATTTCTGCATATTTATTTTTAACAAGAGTCAAGATTAAAACACAATTTTCATGTAGATATTACTAGGACCAAATCAACTGGGAGCAGAGGGTGAAGGGCCCATTTATGAATTTTAATTTGCACAAAGTGGTACTGCCAGTGATTGGAAATACTTTACCTGAAGAGAGGGGAATTGGCAAACCCCAATTATCCACACAAATTAAACAGCTTCCATTCTGTTTCCTTCCTAGAAATTCTTCAAATGCATCTCCAGGAAATGGAAGCTCCTTTGTACTGTGGAGAGCCTAGCCCAGCTGCCACTTAGGTAACTATTAAAAAAATTGTGATCAACAGATTCCTGAATTGTAGCCTTACTTGTAGAGAAAGTGAAGAGAGCTGTGGACTCAAGAGTCAAGTAAAATTTAGTTTAAATTTAATCTCAAGCACCTACTAGCTGTGTGAGAATGGACATGTTGCTTAATCACTATATGCCTCAGTATTCTCACCTGTAAAATGGGGATAACAATAGCACCTATCCCCCAGGGCTTTTGTAAGAATCAAATGACATAATAATTGTAAAGAACTTTAATGCAGTGCCACATGTAAGCATTTCATAAATGTTAGTTATTTTAGCTAGTATTATTACCCTCTTTTTCCTCCTCCTCCTCCTCATTATTATTAATCCTATATGCTTAGGGAACTTGATTATCATTCACAAAGAAAGCCTTCTGGTAGAAAGATAGTGGTCTAAAGAGAGCTTTTTGAATAAGTTTTTGCACATTTTCCAAAATTAGTGTGCTTACTACTATCAAGTTGGTTCTAACAATTTTGGTATAAAATAGTACTTTCTGTTTCATATGGAATATAGGTACCATAAACACAAGGTAACCTTATGAGGCAGAGTAGTAGAAGTTGGGAGGAACAAGAAAGTTCTCATGTAGATAATAAAAAATTTAGTCTTATTTAAACAAAACAAAGAAAAACAAAACAGATTCCAACAGATGGAGATGAAGAAGGAATTCATTCTAGACATGATATTTTTTTCTAGAATTTAAACTAAATGCCACCTTTACATGCAATGAAATCTTTGTAATCTTTTTAAGTCTTTCAAAGAATTGGATTCCTAGTGTCATATGAAAACACATGTAAAATTTCAAATATACTTACATTACTCAAGGATGTGATAACTTCCTCACAGTTGAATGTCCTACCTGGAGAGGAAGAACCAACAATGCCAACAAGGCTTACTAATATATCATAGAAGAACCAAAATTTACATATGTGATAATTAACTTTCTGTTTTAGGCAATAACTTGTAGGTACTATTTAGCTTTGACAATCAATGCGGAAATCTAGAAACCTGATTTTCAAGCCATAAAGGGCTACCATTTATATTTCTCAAGGTAGAATATGATTTAATAAGTATATTTTGGTGGGAATCAATGCAGTGGCTACATTTGATGCCTCTTAAGCCTAGTCTTCTATGGAAGAAAGAGCAAGCCCTCGTGCAAGAGGGAAATTAGCAGAAGCTGTGCTAAATGGTTGTTATTAGACTGGACAAATTTCCACTATTAGATAATGTAATTATTCCCCAAACTATATTTAATTATCAGGTATGCAGATAAACTGACATTTTTATTCCTTTTTTAAATATTGAAAATTAATTGAAAAAAAGCTTTTTAAGAAAGATAATTAAACAAATATGTTATGAAATAGGGGCATGTGCAATTTCATTTTATGTGTAAATTATATGTAGACCCAAAGGGGATGCAGTCTTATTATAGAGTCTGCTTCTCCATTAGCATTTCAATAGAAAGACTTTTTTTTCTCCTCTTTCTAAGGAAAATAGTAAAACTCTCTAACACATGCTAGAGATGCATGCAAAAGAGGACTTGAAAAATTCCGTTCTCTTGCTTTTTCTAAAAAAAATAGTGTTTCTATTCTGATTTCTTCTTACTTTGACTTATACTAGCTAGAGATAGCTAATCCAATATAAAATTAAGAACTCATTCAAGATTCCAATGTATTTTCTGCCTAATCATCCATTCAACTTGGAGTAGTTTAGAAGATAGGCAAAGATATTGATAAGGAGGAAAAACAAGAATTTTAATTTCTAAGTAATAATGTTCTGTCCAGTTAGTGGCAAATGAATGCATTTATGAGTTCCAATTTGTGTGGCCCAAGCTGAGACTCTTAAGAGCCAAGATCTAGGCCTCATTTTATTACAATCTTGATAGTATGAGTTTGGGAGATTAATATTTCTCCTTGGTAAAATGATAAGTTGGGCTAAATGATTCAAAATCAAAGATTTAGAAATGCAAAGGAAACCAGCAGCTATTTTTGTCCAATCCTTCATTATATATATATAAGTAAAATAAAAGTCAGGGAGATGTTACCATCACACAAGTACTAAATAGCAAAAGTCTGATTTGACCTTTGAAAGTCCCTGCTTTCTCTCTGTATCATGCTTTTTTCCTCCTAAGAAGTTCCTTCCAGAATTAATATTTATTTATTCTCTAAGTCAAAATCATTTCCCCCTTAGATTTTTTTTTTATTCTGGACATCTATTCTTTTGACTCTTAAATGTTTTTGTTCTTTCATAACTCTTAAAGATAGTGCAAGGTCCTTTATATTAACACTTTTTTCTTTCATGATTTCAAATTTTAGGAGAAAATGGTTGGCAACCAGCTAGAAACAACCATCTGAAGTAATGGAACACAGTAAACAGGAACAGAGAATATACTTTGGTAGTGGACAGTAGAAAACAGTGTTGAAAGCATTTGGGAAGGATATGAAAGACATAGTTATGTGAAAATAGTGAAATAAAGACAGGGACTCAAATGATCACTTTCCCAAACTCCTCTAAATACCTTTAAATAATGATCTGAAACAATTTTTAGAGCAGCAGAATCCACAACAAAGAAAGTGTTAGGTCATTTTCCAGGTCAGTAGAAATGGTCTTTTGTTCCAGTGTGAAAAGGAGCACAGTAAAACACAGTAGCCATAGCAGCACAAATCCAGCGAACTCAGAGTTGCAGCAGTGATGTTTTTCCAATATCTTATCCCACAGAAACCAAAGACAACTTAGATGTTCAGAAATGGTCTGTCTCATTGAAAGTGAGAGTGGATCACAAGTCTGGCACAGGCTGCACCAGCACAGCCCCAGGTCCAGCAATCCAGGAGCAGACCTAGGGAGGCACTGAATTTGCAGCAGTGGTGAGAGTTCCCAGAGCACTATGTGCATATAGACTAAAGGGGTCGAACAATGAATCAAAAGATTACAGGGGTTTCTGTTACTACTGACAATAGTCTATTGCTTTGCCCATGCTTGGATCTGAGTCATCCTCCTGGATGACATTCAGGGTGAGGAAGAGCACTAGCACAGCTGAACATGTGGCCACAGTAAAGTGGGAACCATTTCCACAGTTTTAGGCCAAAAAAAAAAGAGTGCTTATGGTTACTCACAGACCATAGCACAGGCCAGGAGAGTAGGAAATAATGCTACTTAAATCTTACCAATGTGGAAGAACTGAAAATTTATAGGTCCCTAAAAATACCTATAAAAATAGTTGCACAAAACCCCTGAAACTATCCACACAAATAAAGTAAAATCTAATCAAGTGCAAGAATATCAAGGGCTCATGGATAGGCTGAACTAATATAAGAAAAGTGAAAATCCTACGTAAATTAATCTACTTGTTCAATGCCATGCAATCAAACTCTCAAGAAATTATTTTATAAAGCTAGAAAAAATATTAGCAAAGTTCAGCTGGAAGAACAAAAAGTCAACAATTTCAAGAGAATTAATGAAGAAATGCAAATGAAGATGGCCTAGCTGTGCCAGACCTAAAACTATATAATAAAGCAGTGATCATCAAAACCATTTGGTGCTGAATGAGAAATAGAATGGTCGATCAATGGAATAGGTTATGTTCACAAGACACAAAAGTTAATGAGTGTAGTAATCTAATGTTTGATAAAGCCAAAGACCACAATTTTGGCAATAAAAACTCACTATTTGACAAAAATTCCTGGGAAAACTGGAAATTAGGGTGGCGGAAACTAGGCATTGACCCACGTCTAAAGTAAGAAAAGGTTGAAAGGGGTTCGTGATTTATACATAAAGAGTGTTACTATAAACAGATCAGAACAACAAAGAATAGTCTACCTCTCAGATCTATGGATAAGGAAGAAATTTATGACCAAAGAAGAACTAGAGTATGGTATGGAATGCAAAATGAATAATATTGATTATATTAAGTTAAATAAGTTTTTGTACAAACAAAACCAATGCAGATAAGAATAACTAGGGAAAAATTGCATCCAAGGGTCCTGATAAAGGCACATTTCTAAAATATGTAGAGAATTGACTCAAATTTATAAGAATACAAGGCATTCTCTAATTGATAAATGGTAAAAGGATATGAACAGAAAATTTTCAGATGAAGAAAGTAAAACCATTTCTAGTTATATGAAAAAATGTACTAATTCATTATTGATTAGACAAATACAAATTAAGACAACTCTGAGGTACCACTACACACCTCTCAGATAATGATGAAAGTTGAAGGGGATATAGGAAAACTGGGACACTAATACATTGTCAATGGAGTTGTGAACTGATCCAACCATTCTGAAAAGCAAAATGGAACTATGCCCAAGTTGCTTTTAAACTGTGCATTCACTTTGATCTACCCATGTCTCTATTGGATTGGAACCCCAAAAAATGATTTAAAAAAGGAAAGAACACACATGTACAAAAATGTGTGTCATAGCCCTTTTTGTAGTGGCAATGAACGTATATATGATGACCAATTCTGACGGGCATGGCTCTTTTCAACAATGAGATGTTTCAGGCCAATTCCAAAGTTCTTGTGATGAAGTCTGCCTTCTGCACCCGAAAAGAGAAGTGTGGGGACTGAGTGTGGATCACAATACAATATTTTTACTTTTCTTATCATTATTTGCTTGAATTTTATTTCTTTCTCAATTCTTTTCCTTTTTGATCTGTTTTTTCTTGAACAGAATAATTATGGAAATATATATAGAATAATTACACATATTTCATATATATATCCCACATACACATATATATGTATGTGTGTATACATATATATATATATATATATATATATATATATATATGTAAAGTTAAAGAAATAAAAAAAACCTAGAAAGTATAGGAATAGGGGCAGCTAGGTGGTGCAGTGGATAGAGCACCAGCCCTGTAATCAGGAGGACCTGAGTTCAAATCTGACCTCAGACACTTAACACTTAACCCCAATTACCTCAGCAAAATACAAAAGAAGAAAAGAAAGAAAGAAAGAATAGGAATAAATTGAGTTTTCTTTAAATTGATCAGTAGCATCTATTTAAAACCATCAGTAAGCATAATATGTAATGGGGATAAATTAGAATCATTCCCAATAAGATCAGGGGTGAAATGTTTACCCACTATTACCATTACTATTCAACGTTGTATTAGAAATGTTATCTTTAGGTCTTCTGGGCCTCTTCATGTGATCCAATTGTCTCAATAAACTTCCCTTTCCACGTTTTGCAATACATACTTTTTTTCCATCCCTTAATGTCTTTTTCTTTGATAGCATCACATCAGAGACTATTCACAATGATACCCTCAGTCCATGTGATGCCCCACCCCTCTTTCTGTCCTGGTTTTCAAGAGTCAGATATGTTTTTCTCATCTAGGAATGTAAACAGTTTATCCTTTAAATAATATATTTTACCTTGTTTACATTTTTATGTTTCTATTGAGTCCTTTGTTTTGTAGATTACATTTTCTATTTAGTTATTTTTTTCCAATAGAAATGCCAATAAATTTGATAACCTAAGTGAAATGGAGGAATATCTACAAAAATATAGATTGCCCAGATTAACAGAAGAGGAAATAAATTACTTAAATAGTCCCATTTCAGAAAAAGAAATAGGACAAGTCATTAATCAACTCCCTAAGAAAAAATCCCCAGGACCAGATGGATTTACATGTGAATTCTA
>JAJPUD010030525.1:0-13123 GCA_023553655.1 Myrmecobius fasciatus | reverse complement strand
TCAATATTAGGAAAACTATCAGCATAATTAATTATATTAACATACAACCTAACAAAAATCATATGATTATCTCAATAGATGCAGAAAAAGCCTTTGACAAAATCCAACAACCCTTCCTATTAAAAACACTAGAGAGTATAGGAATAAATGGGTTTTTCCTTAAAATGATCAGTAGCATCTATTTAAAACCATCAGCAAGCATCATATGTAATGGAGACAAACTAAAACCATTCCCAATAAGATCAGGAGTGAAACAAGGCTGCCAACTGTCACCATTACTATTTAATATTGTATTAGATATGTTAGCTTTGTCAATAAGAGAAGAAAAAGAGATAAAAGGAATCAGAGTAGGTAATAAAGAAACCAAATTATCACTCTTTGCAGATGACATGACGGTATATTTAGAGAACCCTAGAGACTCAGCTAAAAAACTACTAGAAACAATTCACAACTTTAGTAAAGTGGCAGGATTCAAAATTAATCCACATAAATCATCAGCATTTTTATATATTGCCAACAAAGTTCAGCAGCAAGAGACACAAAAAGAAATTCCATTCCAAAAAGCAGATGATAGGATAAAATATTTGGGAATCTATCTGCCAAGGAAAAGTCAGAAACTATACGAACTAAATTACAAAACACATTCCACACAAATAAAATAAGACCTAATCAATTGGAAAAATATTAAGTGCTCATGGGTAGGCAGAGCAAACATAATAAAAATGACAATACTACCCAAACTAATCTACTTATTTGGTGCCATACCAATCAAACTCCCAAGAAATTATTTTACAGATCTAGAAAAAATAGGAGTAAAGTTCATTTGGAAGAGCAAAGGTCAAGGATTTCAAGGGGATTAATTAAAAAAAAAGGCAGAAGAAGGTGGCCTTGCTGTAGCAGATCTAAAACTATATTATAAAGCAGCGGTCATCAAAACCGTTTGGTACTACCTAAGAAATACAGCAGTCGATCAGTGGCACAGGATAGGATATCAGGACAACCTAGGCATTAACATTAACAATCTAGTGTTCGATAAACCCAAAGACCCCAGCTTTGGGGATAAATACTCTCTATTTGGCAAAAACTGCTGCGAAAATTAGAAACTAGTGTGGAAGAAATTAGGGCTTGACCCATACCTAAAACCACATACCAAAATAAGATTTAAATGGGTTCATGTTCTAGATATAAAGCAAGTTAGAGGAACGTAATATAGTTTATCTATCAGACCTGTGGAGATGGAATAAATTTATGTCCAAAGAAGACCTGGAGCTCCTAATTGAACACCAGATGGATAATTTTGATTATATTAAGTTAAAAAGTTTCTGTACAAACAAAACAGATGCAGACAAGATTAGGAGGGAAGCATCAAATTGGGAGATCATTTTTACATTTAATGGCTCTGATAAAGGCCTCATTTCTAAAATATATAGAGAATTGTCTCATATATATAAGAATTCAAGCCACTCTTCAATAGATAAGTGGTCAAGGGATATGAACAGACAGTTTTCAGATGATGAAATTAAAACCATCTCTAGTCATATGAAAAGTTGCTCCAAATCAGTATTGATCAGAGAAATGCAAATTAAGACAACTTTGAGGTACCACTACACACCTGTCAGATTGGCTAAAATGACAGGAAAAGATAATGATGAATGTTGGAGTGGATGTAGGACAACTGGGTCACTAATACATTGTTGGTGGAACTGTGAACGGATCCAACCATTCTGGAGAGCAATTTGGAGCTATGCTCAAAAAGTTGTCAAACTGTGCATACCCTTTGACCCAGCAGTGTTTCTACTGGGCCTATATCCCAAAGAGATCTTAGAGGAGGGAAAGGGACCCACATGTGCAAGAATGTTTGTGGCAGCCCTTTTTGTTGTGGCTAGAAACTGGAAACTGAAGGGATGCCCATCAATTGGAGAGTGGCTGAATAAATTATGGTATATGAATGTTATGGAATATTATTGCTCTGTAAGAAATGACCAGCAGGACGATTTCAGAGAGGCCTGGAGGGACTTGCATGAACTGATGCTGAGTGAAACGAGCAGAACCAGGAGATCATCATACACAGCAACAACAGTATTACATGATGATCAATTCTGATGCACATGGCTCTCTGCAACAAAGAATTGTCTCAAACCAGTTTAAATTGTTCAATGAAGAAAACCATGTACAACCAGAGAGACGGATATGAAATATGGACCATAAGGTAACATTTTCATGATCTCTATTGACATTTTCTTGCATTGTGTTGCCTTTCTCTGGTTCTTTTTTTTCTTGTAGATAGGATTTTTCTTGCATAACTTCTCAAGCATTTCAACATTATTAACATGTAGTGGACTTCCTGCAATCTAGGGGAGGGGAGGGGACTGGGGAAAAATTTGTAATGGAAAGCTTTGTAAAGATCAATGCTGGGGAACTACCCACACATATGTTATACAAATAAAAAGCTTTAATTAAAAAAAAGAAATGCTTTTTTTCTAAAACATATATTAACATTGGTAGAGATCAAGGAGAACATATAGGTATGTGTGTGCATGTGTGTGTGTTTCAGGGGAGAATGTTATAAAGATCAGAGTTGGCTCATTGGGGAAAATGAAGTAAATCATATAAATCATATAGGCCTTCAATATTCTCCACTGTTCTCTGTTCTCCTGGTCCCTGGTGCCCTTCTTCTTGCTATATGGCTTCTCCAGAATTCCCATTAATGGTGTCCAACTGAAACTCATTACTTTCTTCTTAGTTCCTATCAAAGCTTACCTATATTTTGTGTCTTTGGAACCTTTTGGTAGCAACTCATTTAATTTGACAAACTAATTCAAGCTAATATAAAATGGGAAATTATTGATAAATGCTTAACATTTTGTGTGCATGAATTTACATAGAATACCCTCTATTGGTTAACCCATTTGTATTTCAACAGAGCCTTCCAAAGGCAATATGTGAAGAAAAAGAATAACTTTAATGATTGGTGTCAGACAATAGAAAACATATTGAAGAGTGTCAGATGATGGAAGACAGATTTGAAAGGATCCATCTTTTTTGTTTCACTTATTAATGCTAATAATTTAAATTTATTTAGAGTTTTATGGTTTATAAAGTTTCCTTCCAAATAGCCACATTATTAAAGCGATAATATAAATAAGATAAAAATAAAGAACATAACCTTTTAGCACAGAGACATGATCTTTAGTGTTGAGAAATCTGCTGACTGCAAATTGACAAAACTAAGCAAAAAAATAGAAAAATAAAAAGACAATTAAAGAATAAACAGTTGCAACACATCATTTTAAACTTATATTTGGCTAGTGATGTTGAACCTGAATTCATTGGTATTGAGAGTGATATTTATAGTTTGCATTATCACCATTTTACAGATGAGAATGCTAAGATTCAGAGATTAGGTGACTTGCCCATTGTCACAGGGCTACTAAATAGTAAAGCTGGGATTCATATTTTGTTTTTCTGACTCCTGGTTCCATTGTTCTTTGCACTATCCTATCCTTTTGTATATCTGTAGTCAGAAAAGAAATATCAAAGTATAACAAAACTACATGTGAAAAGATAAGAAAAATAATTAAAAACAATTCAGAACAAACATAATAAAATTTCAAATCCCAAAGAATATTTATGCCTCATACATTTTCTAAAAAGAATACATAGTTTGAAAATCAATTTAATATTTAAATATTCAAAGTGGCTTTCAAAGATCTTCATATGCTTAGATTTAGCAAATGAGCCAATATAATTCCATTTTTTTCCTTCTATGAAGTGATTATCAGAAGGAATAAAATCTTTGCAATAGAATTTTTCATTAATATACAAACATTTAATGTTCAAAAGTAAAAGAGATAATCATGAAATGAAGCAATCACTTTGGTTACTTGTTGAGTATCTATCTTTAAGATTTCAGACTGGATGCCTGCTATATAGAAATCTTTTTTAAAAATCATAGATTATGAATTCTGGTAACTGACATTTACTATCAATAACAAAGGATTGTTCTCACCTTGACATCTATTTTTAGATTCAATTATTCCCAGGAAGTAGCAGACATTCAAGAGGTGACTACAGACTGTGACTTGAAGTGGGTAAAACCAGTTAAACAATTCAAAAAGTATACCCAGATGAAGTGTGCTGAACCTACAGTGAGTTTACTATGAATGATTCTTAGCCGGCAGGCATCTTATTAATCTGAACCTAGAAGACCTTGAAGAATGAGGAAAAATTTCTTTTTTTTTTTTTTTTGGAAGTATTCTCTTTTGTTTAGGAAGCATTCTCTAGTGATATCTGAGCAAGATTCATTATTTTTTATGTTATCTCAGGCAGAAACTTTTGTGAGAAACTTCAAACACACTCCTGGAACATTTTAGTTAAGTCTTTTTGCTCTGGAGATCATTAGTGTTTTATGGGGAGACACTAAATGATAAATCTTTATACATTGGCTTAGCAGGAGTGGCTCACTATTGGCACTACCTGAATGATTACAAAATGGCTAAGGAATCGGAGAAATAATAGAATATTAGTATCAACATTTTTAATATAAAGGAAATCAGAACCCAAAGAATTTGCAGCTAAGTGAAAGGATGGAGTTATTACTGCTCATAAAAGTGCGTTGCTTGATAGGAATGCAAAAGACTTAGTAAATTTAGCTTCATTTGGCAACAAAGATCAATAAAAAAAATATCAGTTCATGGGAAATATAATCATTTTGCATTTCAGGGTTCATTGTAAATAAGGCAAAAAGATCACGATGAAGTTTCCTAAATTTTTTACTATTTACTAAAATCTGTTGTGGAAGATGAAGTAGGAAAAAATTATGAAAACCTTGACAAAAGTCAATTCCAAGTCAATGTAGACTCTAATACTCAATAATTTCAGTCTAAAGGTGAATGGTTCACATATTATCAATTTTGGTCTAGCTCTATTTCACTGAGTGTTCTGTACTTGTTTGTTGTAAAATGTTTTATGTCTTTCTTTCCTAAGAGAACAATAGTGATGATAAAATATATTATCACATGCAAAATTAATTGTAATAATTCAATTTAAAAAAAACATTTTCTAAAAGAAAACAAATTCCCATTAAAGAAACACTTTAGGCCAATATGAAGATCTTGGGCAAGCTCCAAAATTTAAATTATGTCCCCAAACAAAAAATAAAGGTATACAACTAAGAATGAATAGAAAAAATCTGGAATCTATGAAGAAAACTAGGAAATGTTAAGAAAGCTAAGTTATGCAAAGAGATTGAACTTGCAGAAAACATTAATAATTGTAGCAAGGGCTTTTTAAAATTATATGAGTGGCTATACAAAGAATAAGAAATAAAAAGGCTCCCTTTCTTGTGATGGATGGCAAAATGGTGTCAGATAATAGAAAATAAAATTATTTTCTCTATTTTGCTTCTGTCTTCTTTATAAATAGGATACAATAGTTAAGCGAGAAAGGAAATTTATTATGTAGCTCATGCTAGACATATTTATTAATTTTTCAATCAACTGGAGATAAGTAGATCAGGAAAATATTATATAACTAGCATGCTAGTTATTTTTAGCCAAATGTGTCAAAAATTTCTCTTGCTAGCATCTGAAACAATATGGAAATTTACCCTCCAAATTGTTCAGTCTTAACCATCCTGACCAGTGATGTCTGTATTACCTTGTGATAAGCTGCATCATGCAGGAAAGAGAAACAGGGAGTAGTATAACTCCACTTTAAACTACCAGCAGGAACCAAATAACTTGTTTCTTCCAGCTGCCTCCAGAACAAGATCACCAAGAGGTATTAAATGGTGAGGAATGGTATGGAATGGGACATGGGTCAATTTTCTGCTTTGACAATTTCCTTCACTACTTTTCCATTATCATCAATTTTCACAAAGCAAGTGCATAGATTTAATTTCTCACAAACTCCATCTTCTTCACAAATCTGTGAGGGAGTATTGCTTCTCTAGTCCAAGTGGCTTAGTGTGTTAACAAATCCAGTGCCTTAATTATTTTGACAATGACCTGGAGCCTAATGAGCCTACAGCATATAAATTGGGGCAATATATCCCCAACTCTCCTCTGGGGCCATCTTTTACTCCAACTATTTGTGTCTCAAGGAATTAGAGTAGGTAACCCTTCACAAATAAAGATGCCTATCACAAAAGTCAGCAACAAATAACTACAAAGAAACAGACATATGCATCTAGCAACAAATAGATGACCTGGCCAAATACTCACTTATTTAGCATATAATGACCACATATTTTCAGACAGGAAACTGAAAGATCTTACATACTTGACTTGTGCTTATAGCTTATACTGATCACTTGCCCTGATTATAGAAATTTGTCATAAGAGGAAAAAGCAGGGACATCATTATTTTAAAAAATACTGGTTCAGATAGATAATTTTGACTATATTAAGTTAAAAAGTTTTTGTACAAACAAAACCAATGCAGTTAAGATTAGGAGGGAAGCATCTAATTGGGAAATCATCTTTACATTTAAGGGTTCTGATAAAGGTCTCATCTCTAAGATATATAGAGAATTGTTTCATATTTATAAGAATTCAAGCCATTCTCCAATTGATAAATGGTCAACGGTTATGAACAGTTTTCAGATGATGATATTAAAACCATTTTTAGTCATATGAAAAGGTGCTCCAAATCACTATTGATCAGAGAAATGAAAATTAAGACAACTCTGAGGTACCACTACACATCTGTCAGATTGGCTAAAATGACAGGAAAAGATAATGACGAATGTTGGAGGGGATGTGGGAAGACTTGGACACTGATGCATCGTTGGTGGAATTGTGAACAAATCTAACCATTCTGGAGAGCAATTTGGAGCCATGCTCAAAAAGTTATCAAACTGTGCATACTCTTTGACCCAGCAGTATTTCTAATGGACTTATATCCCAAAGAGATCTTAGAGGAGGGAAAGGGACCCACATGTGTAAGAATGTTTGTGGCAGCTCTTTTTGTAGTGGCTAGAAACTGGAAACTGAATGGATGCCCATCAATTGGAGAATGGCTGAATAAATTATGGTATATGAATGTCATGGAATATTATTGTTTTGTGAGAAATGACCAGCAGGATGGTTTCAGAGAGGCCTGGAGAGACTTGCATGAACTGATGCTGAGTGAAATGAGCAGAACCAGGAGATCATTATACATGGCAACAACAATACTATATGATGATCAATTTTGATGGACATGGCTCTCTTCAACAATGAAATGTTTCAAACCACTTGCAGTTGTTCGGTGAAGAAAGCCATATACACCCAGAGAGAGGGATGTGAAATGTGGACCACAACATAACATTTTCATGCTCTCTCTATTGATGTTTGCTTGCATTGTGTTTCCTTTCTCTGATTTTTCTTTCTTGTAGATATGATTTTTCTTGCACAAAAATGATGTGTGGAAATATGTATACATATATTCAATATGTCAAGTATTTTAACATAATTAAAATGTAGTGGATATCCTGCCATCTAGGGGAGGGGTAGGGAGTAGGGGGGAAAATTTGTAACAGAAAGCTTTGTAAGGGTTAAAGTTGAAGTATTACCCATACATATGTTTTGCAAATAAAAAAGTTTTAATAAAAAAATATTGGTTCTTCATGCCTCAGTTTGACAGCACATATATGACAGGATAAAACATCCTTAGCTCATTCCCAAAGAGGAGCAGAGACAGCTTCTGACCAGAAATGTTAAGACAATTCCTTCAAATTCTTCTTTAATAAATTTTCTTCAATATTTGATTTTCAGTGTCAAGAATGTATTTATAACTTTTCTTTGTTAAATGGTGAAAGCAAGACAAACCTTAACATTCAGAACACAGGTAATAGCTAAATAACTTTGGACCAAATTTCACAAAATTTATACCACATGTCCAGCAGGGCTGAAAAAATATTAAAACACAGCTCATAGGTTATCAGAGAACTTTGTTTAAACACCCAATTTTTAAAACTTAAAATCAAATGAAATATAGATTTAAACTTCTAGTAATAATACAATGCACACATATTTCTAAAATCTTATACCAGAATAAACAAGTACACAATTTTAGCATGCACTAGTTAATAGTAATTATCTCATACAATTTCAAAATCAGAATTCCAATTTAAATACACACAGCCCCAAAATTTAATGTGGCACAAAACTGCTGTCAAATCCTTCTACAAGGCTTTAAGAAATTGATTTGCACTCAGATCAACTTAAGAAATTATCTGCACTCAGAGACAGGACTGTGGGAACTTAGTGTAGATCACAACATAGTATTTCCACTTTTTGTTGTTTGCTTGTATTTTGTTTTCTTTCTCATTTTTTTCCTTTTTGATCTGATTTTTCTTGTGCAGCATATTTGGAGAAATTTGTATAGAACAATTGTACATGTTTAATATATATTGGATTACTTGCCATTATGGGGAGAGGTGAAGGGAAGGGAAGGAAAAAAATTGGAATACAAGGTTTTGCAAGAGTGAATATTGAAAATTATCCATGCATGTATTTTGAAAATAAAAAGCTTTAATTAATTTTTTTTAAAGAAAGAAACTGGCAGATTTTGAGTCCTGGGGGAGAGGGTTGGAGAAATTTGGATCCAGGTGTGCTAGCACTGATCTGTTGATCTGATGGGGATTTTTGGAACCTGGACCATAGGAGCTACTGGCTGTGTGTTGAAGGCTCCTTTGAATTTTTACACCCAGCCTTGTCCTTTTGTTGTTTAATACTTTTATTTGTCCTTGTTTTCATTCTTGAAGAGAAGGAACCACATCAGGAAGGTGAAGTTTTTGAATTGACAGTGAATTGCATTTCAGTTAAATTCAAGACAGAGCTGTCCAAAGTGGTCAGCTTTACTCTTTTCTCCAGTCATTGAAGTCCGGTGGCAAGTCAAAAGTCAAGACAACTACTAATTTCGCAGACATCAGTTTGTCTACAGCAATGCCCATTCCATACTTGAGGGATAGGTAAGAATTAAGAAAAAAAGGTGGCCTATTATCTCAACATAAAATATCAATCTGGCAGTGGAAGACTTTTACTTTCTGGCCTAAAAAGAAAACAATTGTTATTTACACTCATTCTAAGCCATTAAAACCTAAACAATGAATCATACAGGCTGAGGTTTGGGGGGATAGCCTATTATTTGCTATTCAATAAAAATTGGAGGGATTTCAGTTTAAGGACATATATCTATTTGAAAGACAATTGGCTGGTCAAGAGAATCATCAGACCATTATTTTTAAAGTCATTATGATTTTTTAAGTCTGTTTTTTCAGAGATGTAATTCAAGAAATCATAAATGAAAATTGCATTGGACAAAAAGTAGACTGTCCCCAAGCTGTAGAAAAAATCTAATCTCTCAATGCCCTCACATAGCTTACAAAGCATAAGCAAGCAAAATTTTTCCTATGTACAGAACATTTTTCCTCCTCATTTTGAATTGCTGAACCCTCCCAAGTTATTTTTGGGTGTACTGGTAGATTTTTTTTATTAAGGATAATATCTTAAACCATATCTTATTTGCACTGATTAGCCAAAAATAGGTCCCAGGCCAAGGCCAAGCTCCAATGTTTTGTTGTTGTTGCTGTTTGTTTGTTTTTTTGTTTCTCATAGACTCAGAGTGAATATAAATAGCAATCAATCATAACTTTGAGAGTCTTCCACAACCAAATTTATTTTTACTATTTTTTGACTAGGAGAAAGAGGAGATTCTTTGCCTCAATTGTTATCTAATTTTAATCACTGAATAGGTGTGTCCTCAGTTAAAGTGAGATCTGTTGAAAACTTTACCTTTAAACGTACAAGGCATCCCATTTCATCCATGGCCATCTCCAGTTGTTCTGATCTATATCTGCCCACTGGATCCAGTGGTTCTAGAGGGGAAAATGAGGCAGGTGACCCTGCACTGCCTTCTCTCACTTAAATCTAGTCCACTTACATATCATCACCTGAGAGGTACTCTCTCAGAATAAAGGAAAAGCAACAATGTAAGAATATAGTGTCCCACATGAAGAGGGGGAACACATATGGAAAAAGGCTGTCCTTGTGTATGGCTTCAAGGGAGGTGGAAGAGACTTCTCTATTCTCACTTTCCCCAATCTATCTCCAAGAGAGATTTTCATTCCTGCCAGGTGCTTTAATAAGAGTTAATTCTGGCTGTCTGTAAACCCTCAGTTCTAAGGTGGAATGCCAGGGGAAAGGTGTGGTCATTATCTTCTTGGCGTGTGCTTTTGTCTGAGAGCTACCACAAGTGCTCTTCTCTGTGCTCCGTGAATAGGTCCCTGTCTCCATCTATAAAATGTGGATAATAATAGCATTTACCTCCCAAGCTTGACTGAATTGGGTATTAAGAACTTATCACAGGAGCAAAGATGGCGGAGTGAGCAACTCTCTGTGTTCTCCTCTGACCTTCTCTCAAGTCAACAGTAAAATAAGCCTCTGAACTGATTTTCAAGTCAATGAACCCAGAAATATTTGGACTAAGAAATTCTGCTTGCTGAAGTTACCTTTGAAGAACTTCATAAAGGAAATCCTGAAAGAAAACTGCCCTGAGGTTGTAGAATAAGAAAGCAAAATCACCATTGAAAGAATTCACCAATCATCTCCTGAAAGAGATCCCAAAATTAAAACCCCAAGGAATATTGTGGCTAAATTTCAGGACTATCGCACCAAAGAAAAGATTCTGCTAGCAGCTAGAAAGAAACACTTCAAATACCGAGGACCTATAATTAGAATCAGACACCATCTGTCAGCCTCCAGATTGAAGGATAGAAGGGTCTGGAACCAGATATTCTGAAAAGGCAAAGGAACTCGGATTACAGCCAAGAATAACATACCCAGCCAGAATGAGCCTTATCCTCCAGGGAAGAAGATGGTCATTTAATGATATAGGTGAATTTCACCTATTTCTAATGAAAAGACCAGATCTGAACAAAAAAGTTGACCTCCAAAAACAGAACTCAAGAGAAGCATAAAAAAAAAAAGGTAAAAATGAAAGGACTCTTGAGAACTTTATTTCTACTATGGGGATACTTAGAGATTGGGGGTATAATTTAGATATTACTTCAATAATATGAAAAAGAAAAATAGAGGGGGGAAAGGCTATCATACTGGGGGAAAGAGGGAAAATGTGGTAAAATAAGATTTTAAAAAAAGGAGGTAAAAATAAGGTAAAATCTCATGAAGAGGCAAAGAAAACCTAATATACTTGAGAGAAAGAAGGGACGGAGATGAGCATAGTGTAAATCTTACTCTCATCAGATTGAGCTCTAAAAGTGTATATCAGACACTTGATTTCACAAAGAACCTTGTCCAGTGCTAGAGGGTAGTAGGAGGGAAAGGAGGAAAAGAAAGGGATAAGCTAATAGAAGGGAAAATAGAAGAATCAGGGGAAAGGAGTAAAAAAAAGGGGGAGGGGACTTAAGGGGTGGAGGATTGTTTACTGGAGGGGGTCATCAAAAGCAAAATGCTAAGGAGGGGGAAAGGGAGAAAGGGGAAAGGAAAGGGGAAAACATAACTTGAGTAAATAAGATGGCAGGAAATAAAGAATTAGTTATTCTAACTGAATGTGAATGGGATCAACTCTCCCATAAAGCAGAAGCAGATATCAGACTGGATTAAAAACCAGAATCCCACAATATGTTGTCTACAAGAAACACATCTAAAACATAGATAGTGACACATATAGTATGAAGGTAAAAGGCTGGAGCAGAACCTATTATGCTTCAGGTGAACAAAAAAAAAGCAGGGGTAGCAATCCTTATCTCAGATCAAGTAAAAGCCAAGATAGATCTAATCAGAAGAGATAAGGAAGGAACCATATTTTATTCAAGGGTTCCATGGATAATGTAGCAATATCAATAGTAAATATATACTCACCAGGTGCAATAGCATCCAAATTCCTAGGGGAGAAATTAAGAGAAATGCAAGACGAAATAGACAGCCAAACTATACTAGTGGGGGATCTCAACCTTGCTCTCTCAGAATTAGATAAATCAAACCACAAAATAAATAAGAAAGAATCTAGCGAGGTACACCAATTGTGAGAAAAGTTAGGTATGATAGATCTTTGGAGAAAATTGAATGGAGACAGTAAGGAGTTTACTTTTTTCTCAGTGGTCCATGGAACTTATTGAAAAATTGACCATGTATTAGGGCATAAAAACGTCAAAATCAAATGCAGAAAGGCAGAAATAGTAAATGCATCTTTCTCAGATTATGATGCAATAAAAATCACACGCAATATAAGGCCAGGAGAAAATAAACCAAAAGTTAATTGGAAATTAAATAATCTAATCCTGAAGAATGAATGGGTGAAAGAGCAAATCATAGACAAAATCAATATTGTCATCCAGGAGAGTGACAATAAAGAGACAACATACCAAAATCTGTGGGATATGGCCAAAGCAGTTATAAGGGGCAATTTTATATCTCTAGATGCTTACTTGCATAAAATAGAGAAAGAAAAGATCAATGAACTGGGCTTCTTATTTAAAAAAAATTAGAAAAAGAACAAATTAAAAACCCTCAATTAAATACCAAATTGGAAATTCTAAAAATAAAAGGGGAAATTAATAAAGTTGAAAATAAGAAAACTATTGAGTTAATAAATAAAACTAAGAGTTGGTTCTATGGAAAAAACCAACAAAATAGATAAGCCTTTAGTTAATTAGATAAGAAAAAGGAAAGAGGCAAATCAAATTTGTTAGTCTCAAGAATGATAAGGGAGAACTTTCCTCTAATGAAGAAGAAATTAGAGTAATAATTAGGAGTTACTTTGCCCAACTTTATGCCAGTAAGTTTGATAATCTAAACGAAATGGGGGAATACCTATAAAAATATAGATTGCCCAGGTTAACAAAAGAGGAAATATATTATTTAAATAGCCCCATATTAGAAAAAGAAATAGAACAAGCTATTAACCAACTCCCTAAGAAAAAATCTCCAGGGCCAGATTAATTCACATGTGAATTCTACCAAACATTCAAAGAATAATTAATTTCAATACTATACAAACTATTTGAAAAAATAGGGACAGAAGGTATACTACCAAATTCCTTCTATGATACCGATATGGTGCTGATAGCTAAACCAGGTAGGGTGAAAACAGAGAAAGAAAACTGTAGACCAATTTC
>JAJPUD010030524.1:0-12704 GCA_023553655.1 Myrmecobius fasciatus | reverse complement strand
TACCTCATTTCCAACTTTGTGTCCCCAGTCTTTAGCACGTGGTTGTTTGTTCTTATTATTTATTGTTAGTATTATTATTATCCTCATTATCATTATGGTTGTTTTTGTTATTATTTTGTTGTTACTATTAATTTGATATTATTACTGTAGAAGTTCAGGACAGCAGTCCCATTGGGTGGGCCAAAATAAGATACAGCATTGGCTCAGGGGTACTCACATACTCCGGACTGCAGAGTCATGACACAGACCAGAGGGCTGGTGAACAGATGGAGGCAGTTGAGGGGCCGTTTCCAGTTGCAATTATCCTTATCCAGGTCTACAAGAGGCACCGTGAGCAGTAACAGAAACTCTGCAGGCATCTGGCCCCAGGACACAAAAACAGGTCAGAAAACAAAAGGCTGGACAGGTCACTACTGGAAACTAAGAACCAAGAACAGTCAAGGAGCATGGCCCGGCCTCTAGAAGCAGGGAGATGATATTCCCACAGGCCTTTGTCCCACCCAGCCCTCACTGGGGTTAGTTCTGGGCTCCTCTGCTTAGGATAATGACCAGATGGAAGTGGGATGGCTGGAGGTCATACCGAAAAGGATCAGGCCTGGAGATGCAGCCGCCTCACTGGCTAAGACTTCAAGACTCAGCTCAGATACCTTTATCAGCCTTTCCAGGATCCCCCTTCCTACTAGGGCCTTCCCCCAAGATGACTTCATTTCCACTTAGATATACCTTGTACATATATAATCATTTGCCCATGGTCTGAATTTTTGCCTTTCTTTGCAGCTTCAGCCCTTGGCAGAGTGCCTGACACATAATAGGCACTTAATAGATGCTTGTTGAGGGACTGACTGACTAAGGAAAGGGGGATTGAGGAAGAGGGGGTGGGATATAGGTACTCCTAAAAGCTGAATTAGAATTATTCAATTGGACTGAGAGGATGTATAATGACTAGAAAGCCGGCCTCA
Source organism: Myrmecobius fasciatus (assembly GCA_023553655.1). Taxonomy (NCBI): domain Eukaryota; kingdom Metazoa; phylum Chordata; class Mammalia; order Dasyuromorphia; family Myrmecobiidae; genus Myrmecobius; species Myrmecobius fasciatus. The sequence goes on along the minus strand of JAJPUD010030524.1, from coordinate 11,745 downwards.
GCTTCCACCTCTGACAAATTCTGACTGTGTGACCCTAGGAGAGTCCCTTAAGCTCTCGGGTTCCCCAGGTTTAGAAGGTGGCAGAGCAGGTGCTGACCTGCTAGGACTGAAAGCTTTCTATCCCCCTGAAATCATCAGTCAATTCCTAGTCTCTCTCTTGGACTCAGAGGATAGAGCTAGAAAGAGTGGATACAAACTTCAGAGACAGATTTTAGGCTTCAGATGAAGGAAAACCTACCAATGAAAGCAAAAAAAAAATAAGGAAGCATTTATTAAGCACTTGTTATATGTCAGTCACTCATCAAGCACTTATTAAGTACCTACTATGTGTTGATTATCAAGCATTTATTAAGCACCTCTATGTACCATTCAGTCACCAGGCATTTATTAAGTACCTACTGGCATTATGCTAAGCACTAGGGATACATAGGAAGGCTAAAAAAACCCAACCAAATCAGCCAACCAACCAAAAACCCCAAACCCTAGTCCTTGCTCTTAGAGAACTCAGACTTGGGTTAAGAATGGTTCCAACTCCCTTCACTGCTCTAAGCCTCAGTTTTCTCACCTCTAAAATGGGGATAATAATAGCAACTGCCTCCCAAAGTTGTTGTTGTTATAAGAATGAAATGAGATGGCATTGCTACATAAAGACACAACTAAACCTTAAAACTGTAGGTAATATATATTTTACCATGTTTAACATATATTGGATTACTTGTCATCTAGGGGAGAGGTTGGGGGGAGGAAGAGGGAAATTGGAACACAAGGTTTTGCAAAGGTCATTGGGGAATAATTATCCATGCATATGTTTGGGGTGTTTTGTCTTTGTTTTTGTTTTTTGCTGAGGCAATTGGGGTTAAGAGACTTGCCCAGAGTCACACAGCTAGAAAGTGTTAAGTGTCTGAGACCAGATTTGAACTCCAGTCCTCCTGACTTCAGGGCTGGTATTCTGTCCACTGTGCCACCTAGCTGCCCCATTTATGCATGTTTTGAAAATAAAAAGCTTCAATTAAGAAAAAGACAAATAAAAATTAAAAACAATTCTTAAAAAAAACAAACAACTATGTAAATGCTAGCTATCATTATCATTTCCCACAAATCAATGGACCAGAGGGTTAGTTAACACCAGCAGCCAATCAATACTATGATCCTCATGATTCCAAAGGATTTATGATGAGAACTGCTCTCCGTCTCCAGAGGGAGAACTGATGAACTCTGGGGAAACACTGAAACATAATTTTTTTCTTTTCTTTATTTGCATATTGTTGTTAGCCTGGTAGTTTCCTGAGGGAATCTTTTTTTGCCTTTCTTTGTCCCTCCAGTGCTTATCATAGTGCCTGGCACATAGTAGGAGTTTAATAAATGCTAATGCTCTCTGACTCCATTATGTAGTTACCAGAAAGAAACCCTCAAAGTCCTAAGTAATTATAAGATTAAAAACAAAGTTCTCTCTCCCCCTCAGACTGATTACCAGGGAAAAAACTGCCAGGAGACTTCACCCCATCTTTATAACACTCCCACCCCCTGCCCCAACTACCTTGAAGACTTTAAGCAGCTTCCGGTACCAGGGTTTCCGCTTCCACTTCTGGTAGTCCAGGGGGCTGAGGGACCGAGTCAGGATCCGAGCTGTGGACTCTTCACTGTGGAACTGGTGTCTGTACTCATCCCCTGCAGAAAGTAGGGATCAGGTGAGACTTCCCCCATCTTTCCTTGGGTCAGTTTGTTCTCCATGAGATCACCTTTCATTTACACTGGATAGATCTTGTAGTTAAATATTTGTCTTTCCCCATAACCCCCTTGAAGACACAGACTGTTTTTTTGCCTTTCCAGGAGTTTCCAGTACTCAACACAGAGCCTGGCACACAATAGAACTGAATGACTGACAGCCCCTCAGCATTCCCATCTGGGAGCTTCCCCTGGTCCTCAGTGTGGGACTGAGTTTCCTTCACAAAGCAGTAGTGACTACTCTAAGCAGAGGACTTTTGTGTTGTGCTGGGTTCGAATCTCAATTGAGCCCCTTAATACATATGTGAAGCAAATCAGGTCATTTTCCTTCTCGGGGACTGCAAAATAAAGTTGGATAAGACTTTATATCATACTGGAAAAAGAGGAGAAAGGAAGTAAAATAAAGTTTAAAAAAAAAGGAGGTAAAAATAAGGTAAAATCTCATGAAGAGGCATAGAAAATCTAACATAATTGAGGGAAAGGAGGGAGGGTGATGAGCATTGTGTGAATCCTACTTTCATCAGATTGGGCTCTAAAAGAGTATATCAGACACATTTGGTTTCACAGAAAATCTTGTCCCTCCCTCCTTATAGGGAAGTAGGAGGGAAAGGAGGAAAAGAAAGGGATAGACTAATAGAAGGGGAAATAGAAAAATTAAGGGAAAGGTGTAAAAAAGAGGGAGGGGTCCTAAAGGGGAGAGGACTGTTAGAGGGAGGTGGTCAAAAACCAAGTCTGTTTTTCATTTGCATGTGAATCTATAATTGTTCATTTCCTCCTTCTATCCCACCATTCCCAAAGCCAGAATGAGGTGACACATGCAAGTTCCTGGAAAGCAGGAGCTGTTTTACTTTCTCTCTATTCCCAGTGCCTAGCACAGTTCCTGACACATAAAGACACACTAATAATCTTATTATAATATATAACATGGTATAATAAAATCATAATCAATATAATCAGTGTATTGTTTATGGATTCATGACCCTTCTAGAGATAAAGATCCCTCCTCTTGCCATAGCATCTTTCCACTCTACCAAAGGTAGGAAGAGCACATTGTAACTCTTTAAATTATTATCATATATATAAAACAGGCAAAGACTGCAGAGTTTACCTGGTCCAACCCACTCATCCAACAGAAGAGGAAACAGAGATCCAGACAGGTTAAGTGACTCATCTAAAGTCACACAGAGCTGGGATTTAAACCCTGGCTTCATTCCATCTGTACTATAAATACTGGCATTAATTAGCATCATTATTATTATTACTGATTATCCCATCCAGACTTAGCACAATCATAGCTGTTAGAATTGTTTGTTGTTATTTATTTTATTATTATTATTAATCCCATTCAAGTTTACCACAATCATAGCTATTGGCCATGGAAGAGTTTTATTATTATTTATCTAACTGATGTTATTATTAATTACCCCACCCAGACTACTGGAAAAGTTTGTTGTTACTTATTTTTATTAACCCCATTCAGACTTATCACAATCATAGCTGTTGGTGATGGAAGTGTTTGTTCTTGTTTTATGTATTATTATTGATGTTTTATCAACTACCCCACCCAGACTTACCATAATCATAACTGCTGGCAATGAGAGTTTGTTCTTATTTATTTGTTCTTATTGCCATTGTTGTTATTATCAACTACCCCACCCAGACTTACCATAATCATAGCTGTTAGTCACGGAAGAATTCCCATCCTCAGATTCCAATACTATATAGGTAAAAAGGAAAAGGTCACCCACTCACCCACTCACTGAATCACCCACTCACCCCTTTAGAGAATTAGTAAAAGTTACCAAGTTTCTGCTTGTCTTGGTGAATAAACCCAAGAGATACCAGGTCCCTGCCTCTGGGAACTAACTTCTAGTCTATCTGGGGGAATAAGATCCTTAAGAGAGATTAAAGAACAAGGCTAGGCAATGACCAATAAGAAAAAGAACCCGCTGAAAATCCCCAGCTCTTGATTCCAATCCTACATCTGACAGTAATGAGCAGGTGAGCTACCTGGGCCTCCAACAAGGGAAAGGGGACAGAGCTCAATCCTTTTATCCCCATCTAAAAAGGGGCAGTTGGAGCATTCAGGGTGGAGAGGAGGCACTGGGATGGGTCTACCATCGGATATATACTGGTAGTGACGGGTTCCTGATGGCTTGAGTTCTTCCTCTGGCAGCCACCAGAGGAAGGCTTTTCAGGACAAGAGAAAATCATGATATATCAGAGGGAGGCATTTCATTTGGAGACTCAAGATATGCATTCAAATCTTAGTTTTGTTTCATATTCTGTATCAGCTTGGAAAAGACAGTTAACTTTTCTGGGTCTCCATGTGCAAAAATGTTTGTGGCAGCCCTTTTGGTAGTGGCTAGAAACTGGAAAGTGAATGGATGCCCATCAATTGGAGAATGACTGAATAAATTATGGTATATGAATGTCATGGAATATTATTGTTCTGTAAGAAATGACCAGCAGGATGATTTCAGAGAGGCCTGGAGAGACTTGCATGAACTGATGTTGAGTGAAATCAGCAGAACTAGGAAATCAGTATACACAGCAACAAGACTATACGATGATCAATTCTGATGGGCATGGTTCTCTTCAATAATGATGTGATTCAAACCAGTTCCTATTGTTCAGCGATGAAGATAGTCATATACATCCAGAGAGAGGCCTGAGGGAACTGAGTGTGAACCACAACACAGCATTTTAATGCTTTCTGTAAATATTTCCTTGCATTTTGTTTTCCTTCTTAGGCTGATTTTTTTTCTTCTCTCTTTCTAGATCTGATGTTTCTTGTGCAGTAAGATAACTGTATAGATATGTATACATATATTGGATTTATCATGTAATTTAACATATTTAACATGTATTAGACTACCTGTCATCTAGGGGTGGGGGTGGGGGGAAGGAGGGGAAAAGCTTGGGAAAAAAAGTTTTTGCAAAGGTCAATGTTGAAAAATCACTCATGTTCTGTAAATAAAAAGCTTTAATAAAAAATAAATTAAAAAAAACTTTTCTGGGTCTCAGTTTCTTCATCTGAAAAAATAAGGGGTAGAACTCAAAAAGCTCTAACATACCTTTCAGCTCTAGCTCTAAGTTCTACCATAAACAAGCTCTCTGTTTGGTTATGGGTAAGATGGGCTAGTTGCTCTCTCAGGACCCTCCTAACTCTTAAACTTCTCTTAGACTCAGTTTTCCCATCTGTAAAAGGAGGCCAATAATAGCATCTCCTGCACAGGGTTGTTTTAAGGATCAAATTGAGATCAAATTATTATCTTGGGACCTTGAGGGTAGGATGGCTTGGAAAAAAAGGGGAAAAGGGAAGCCAAGTTCAAATCTGGCCTCAGATACTTACTACCCTGTTTCCTCATCTATAAAATGGGAACACTGGAGAATGAAATGGTAAACCACTATCTTTGCCAAGAAAACTCCAAATGGGGTCATGAAGATTTGATGTGATAGAACAACAACTGAAATTTTGTTGTTTGATTGGTGTCTACCATTTGACACTGTTGCTAAAGTCAAATCCCAACTCCTCCCCTTAGTCACTTAGTCCTGTGTGACTCTGGGCAAGGCCCCTTGCAAGGGCCTTAGAGCCCTCATGGCTAAAGTGAGTGGGTTTCAGGATGGCTTCTGAGGTCCCTTCCAAGCCTCTATCCCATTAACTGATGGAAGCAGGTCTAGGAAGGCAAGGCTGAGAAGGAGCAGAGGGTCAGGGTGAGAAGGGAGACAAGATCCTGGAATCCACTGCCTCCCACTCCTCAGAGTGCTGCCCTCCCCAGCACAGAGATCCCCTTACCTGGTGGGGCACCGGGTAGGGAGTGGGTGAGTGCTGCCATGCTCTGCCGCCGATATATCCAGGTGGAGAGGACCACAGTGAACACATAGAAGGCGTAAAGGCCCAGGTAACCTGCCAGCATGTAGGTGAGAGAAGCCTGAGGTCCCAGTATCCCCCAAGATCTTCCTCTTTCCCTCTGGCTACCTTCACTGGCCCACTGCTAGCTCCAAATTCCCTTCTCTCCCCATGCAACAGGAACTGGGCCTCCGTTCTCCAGTCTACAGGCTTACCTAGGCTCCAGGCCAGAGTGATCTTGCCCATGTACAGCACAGTGGACGATAGAAAGATGGCCACCAGATAGAAAATGATGTCTCTAAGGAAGGGCCTGGAGGCTGCCGTGAAGGGCCGGGTGATAGCAATGCCGCCGGCTACCACTGTGGTGACCAGCACGCCAGCACCTGAGGGGACCAAGATGGCGCCCCTGGGTCAGGCTGGGCTGCAGCCCCTTCTGGAGCTCCTCCCAGTGGCCGCCCACCCTGATCCCCATACCGAAGAGTGCTCCAATAGCCAGCCCAGCCGTCCGGGTGTTGGAGAATGCCACCAGCGCACTGAAGACATCAGGGGCCCCATTGCCAAAGGCCAAGAAGGTGACACCATGGAGAGGGCCAGGTCAAGGAAAGTCACTGCAAGGGTGGCAGCAGTTCCAACCCCTCCCTGACACAAGGGATGCCCTAGGACCTTCTCCCAGAGCTTCATCCCATCTTGCCCATTTCCCCCAGCTTCAGGGGCTCTGTCTGGCTGAGGGGCCTTCCCCAAGCAATCTTCTGGACCACTGTCCTCCACCCATTGTCCAGGCTCCCAATTTTCCACATCCTCATGATCCCCTAGATTTTCCCAGACCTTTCCAGGCTCCTTGGCTGACCTCCATCTGCTGGGTCTTTTCTCTTTTCTCCCAGGCTGTGCTCTGAGATCCTTATGTTTGGTCTCCTATTTCCTTGATCATTTCTCTATTTTCCTAGCTCTCTCCTTCCCTATCACTCCAGCCTTTCTTTATTCTCCCAATTTTCTCTCTAGCCTTTCCCTCCCTTCCCCCTTAGCTTCTTCCTTATTCCTCCAATCTAATTTCCATCCTCAAGGCTCTTTTCCATTTTTAATGTTCTCTCCATTGCCAAGACTTCCCCATTTATTCCCCTGATCCCAACTTCTTTTTCTAGGGCATCCTCCCAAACGACGATCACTGAAAAAGATACTGCCACATTGTGGCTAAGCTTCAAGGTGGTAGCAATGACTGACAAGTTGGGGCAGAAACTGCAAGGAGAAAGATGGAAACTGAGCCTCCTTGGGCAAGAAAGACGCTCACTGAGATAACAGGCCTACTTCTCCCAACACACCATGGTTAATGATGTTTATGGGCTCTCTTTAGGCCTTAAGCAACCATGTCACATAGTAGGTACAGGGGAACCTAACAAGGTACCGACTCTCATCCCAGTCTCCACTGCCCCCTCTGTAACCCAGCCATGATGCCCCACTGCCTTCCTCCCACTCTCACTCCAGAAATCCCCCCCCCAATCCTCTACCACCCCATTCTAAGCCTGGGAAAGGGCAGACTTACAATTTCTCAGCTGTGACAGCAAGGAACAGAAAGAGATAAAACAGCCAGAGTATCTAATGAAGTCCAGAAATAAAGAGGAATTAGGGTTGGGTTGGGATGAGGAAGAGGCTTCCCAACTCAGTTAATCCCCCCAGACTGAGCAGTCTGACACCTGGAAGCTCTCTGGGTCCCATAAGCTGAGGTTCCTGCCCCAACTTCCCCTCCTGGCTCCTGCCAACTCCCCCTTCCCAGCTCCTGCTCCTTAGGGTGCTTTGTGAAGGGGAGAGGGAGGTCAGCCTCCTGCCAAGGAAAAAGCCTCACATAGAGAGTGACCACTAAAGGCAGGAGATCCGGGGAGAAGAGGCAGAAGATGCCTCTGAGGTAGTTGAGGTATCCATGATCATTCTGGCAGTCTGGGTTGGTCTGGACAAAGACACATCTCTCAGAGACGTTCAGGTCGCGCACCTTCCTACACTGGTAAAGGGAGAAAAAGGGGAAAGAAGTCAGAGAAATAAGGAGCTAGAACCCAGCCACAACAGCCTCCTCCTACCTGATCTCCCCAGCTTCTCCCACACCAGCTGCTAACAATGTTGTCCCAGCACATAACGTTCCAATTCTTCCCACACCCTCTCCAACCCTGCCCCTTGTCTGTAAAACTGGTGAGAGCAGGTAGTTTGGATAGACTCTGAAGTCCCTTCCAACTACAATAGTACTAGCAGTAGTAGTAGTAGTAGTAGTAGTAGTAGCAGCAGCAGCTGTAATAGTAGGAATAGAAGTAACAGCAATAGAAGTAGTAATAATAATAATAGTATTAATAATGATGACACTAGAAATAGTAACAGTGATAGGGTCAATAATATATATCCATACCAATAGTAATAGTAATGGTGATAATAGATGACAGTAATCATAGTAAAAATAACAGCGATAGTATCAATAGTAATAGTAGTATACCCATAACAATAGTAATGGTAACAGTGACAGTAATGATGATAATAGTAACACTAGTTATGTGATAATAATAATAGCAAAGGCAACAGTGATAGTATCAATAATAGTAACAGTAGCATACCCATGCCAATAGTAACAATAACAGTGATAATAATAGTGATAAGAGTAATAGTAATCATAGTAATGATGATGGTAATAATAGTAAAGATAACAGTGATAGCATCAGTAACAGTAATAGTAGTGACAGGAATACCAATAGTGATAGTAATTAATGATGATAGCAATAATAGTAGCAGAATTAGTAATAGCATCACTAGTAATAATAATGGTAATACTAATCGTAATGATAATAGGAATAATAGGAATAAGAATAGTAATGATAGTAATAGTTAAAATAGTGACAGCAATAATAGAAATAATAGTAATAGTACTGAAAGTAACAATACTCATAATAATACTAATAGTGAGGAAAATTAAGTGTGATGCTGTATCCCTTGAGTAATAACATTAATTTGGAATGTCCTCCCCTCTGTTCAAAAGATCATTTCTTAGTTAGCTTGAGGAGAAATCCCTTCTGGCACATTGTAGCTGAGGAATGCCTTTGTTTATAGGATGGATACCCAGGTAGATGTCTTGAGGGCTTGGAGGAGATTATATTCTTCAGCACCCTTCTACTGCCAGCTAAAGATATCTATCTGGTATCTGTCCTTTAAATAAAAGCAAGGACAGAGACTCTTATTTTATAACCAAAATCCAGTCCGAGCTCGATCCTCCCCCAGGAACCTGACTCCTAGTCCTTTCTACTTCCCTCATCAAGGTTTGGGGTAGCCATGTTAACAGTAATAGTAATAGTAAAACTCAAAGTACTAGTAACCATAATTGTAATAGCAACAGTAATGCTAACAGTCATAGTATATAGTGATAAAAGTTATAGTAACAGTAATACTAATAGTGATGGCAATAATAAAATCAATTAGGGTAATATCAATCAATGGTAATAGAAATTCTAAGACAGCATTACTACCAGTAATTGTAATAGCAACAGTAATACTAACAATCATAGTAATAGTAACAGTAATGTTAATAGCAATAGTGGTGAAAGTTATAGTAACAGTAATAATAATAGTAATGGTGATAGTAATAATGCCAATAGGAAATTGTAACAGCAACAGTAATATTAACATAGCCATAGTAATGGTAACAGTAATGTTAATAGTAATAGTGGAAAAAGTTATAGTAACAGCAATACTAATAGTGATAGTAATAGTAATAATGCCAATTAGAGTAATTGTAATAGCAACAGTAATACTAACAATCATAGTAATGGTAACAGTAATGCTAAAAGTAATAATGGTAAAGTTATATATAGTAACAGTAATACTAATAGTAATGATGATAGTAATAATATCAATTGGAAATTGTAACAGCAACAGTAATAATAACATAGCTATAGTAATGGTAACAGTATTGTTAATAGAAATAGTGATAAAAGTTATAGTAACAGCAATACTAATAGTGATAGTAATACTAATAATGCCAATTAGTAACAGTAATTGTAACAGCAACAGTAATACTAACATAGCCATAGTAATAGGTTAATAGTAATAGTGGTAAAAGTTATAGTAACAGCAATACTAATAGTGATAGTCATACTAATAATGCCAATTAGTAACAGTAATTATAATAGCAACAGTAATACTAGCAAAAATAGTAATGGTAACAGTAATGCTAATAGTAATAGTGGTCAAGTTATAATAACAGAAATACTAATAGTAATGGAGATAGTAATAATGTCAATTGGAAATTGTAACAGCAACAGTAATACTAACATAGTCATAGTAATGGTAATAGTAATGTTAATAGTAATTGCGGTAAAAGTTATAGTCACAGTAATACTAATAGTAATGGTGATAGTAATAATGCCAATTAGAGTAACAGTAATTGTAATAGCAACAGTAATACTAACATAGTAATGGTAACAGTAATGCTAATCATAATGGAGAGAAGAATGTCAATTGGAAATTGTAACAGCAACAGTAATACTTACATAGTCATAATAATGGTAACAGTAATGCTAATAGTAATAGTGGTAAAGTTATAGTAACAGTATTACTAATAGTGATGGTAATAGGAATATCAATGGTAGGAATAGTAACTATAACAGTAATGGCACTAATTATCATAGTAATAAAAGCTAGCCATTATAAATTACCTTAAGATATTCAATGCACTTTACATATATTTATATTTTACATATATTTAGTAAGTTGATCCTCACAATGAGGTAGGTGTTATTATTACTATACAGATGAGGAAACATTGACGGAGAGAGGTGAAGTGATTTGCCCTGGTTCACACAGCTATGTCTGAAGTGATTCCTGACTAGAGGTCCAATCTAGGATCCTGTGAACAAGACTCTTTGTTTGGTGGTTCCTCCCTGCTCTCACAGTATTGGTCACTAACACATCCTACTTGATAAGAATTCTCTTGTGTTTGTCACTAATCTGTCCCCTATGGCTCGGGGCCATCACCTTATCCTGTCCTAGGTTCTTGAAGATCCCAAAAGCAGAGTGGGGGATCTCAGGTGATCAAAGGATCATCATTTTGGTGCTGGTTCATTTACAGAAGAGGAAACTGAGTCAGAGAAAGATCCAGTTCTGTGCCCAGGCTAATCAATGTTCAGTTTGGAGAGCCTGGTTTGCCCGACAGTTCCTCCCACATTGAGGTACACAGGTGAGACAATGCCTCAGTTTCCTCATCTGTAAATATGAAGGGTTTTGGACTAGATGTAGTCCTGTTTAGCTCTAAATTTAAGATACTAAGTCTTCTCAGTTTCCTCATCTGTAAAATGAGCCTAATAAGCCCCTTATCCCCAGGACTGTTTCTTGTAAGACCTAAATGAGATCGCACAAGTTTTCAGTGGTCAAATACTCATGATGATGATCTGTGCACAAGCTTCCAGAGGAAGGATTTTTTTTTTTTTTTTTTTGCCCCAGACATGGGTACCATTGAGAGTCTCAGGAATGGCCCTTCACCCACCAGTGGGGGGGTGGGGTCCTATGATCCCCAATGTGGAGCATTTTCCCTTGTTCTCCCATTGCTACCATTGCTCATTCAGATCTTCCCTACTATCCATCAATCAACAATTATTATGTACCTACTACCTGAAAAGCACTGGAAACCCAAAACCAAGTGTACCAGGCCCTACCCACCAGGAGTTTACATTCTGGAAGACACAAGATGTCAGAGGAGCTGAGAAGTCCAACTAAAACCCCAGAGAAATCTCCTGGCTCTACCATTGGAAGAAATGAGTTCTAATCCCACCTCTGAGCTTACTTTCTTGGGCAAGTAAAGGCCTTCAAATCCCTGAATCTCAGTTTCCTCATATGTAAGATGAGGAAGGTTGAATTTGACAGCTCTAGGTCTATAATAATCTCTGGGCCTCAGTTTCTCCTACCATAAAAGGAGACTAGTCTAGAAGGATTCTGGAGTCTCATGTACTTCTAGACCTATGGTCCTATTGCATTATGATGATAGACCCATAGACCCCTCAAAGGCCATCCAATCTGGTTTCTTCCCTTTACAAAGGAAGAAATTGAGGTCCAGGGAAGCCTGGTGACTTGTTCAGTATGATCTCTGTGAGAAAAGTGTAGCAGAATGTATAATGTCTTATATTGGATTGTTTGCTATCTTGGGGGGA
>JAJPUD010030523.1:0-13124 GCA_023553655.1 Myrmecobius fasciatus | reverse complement strand
AGATAAACTATATTACGTTCTTCTAACTTGCTTACAAAATCCCTCTTTATATCTAGATCATGAACCCATTTAGATCTTATCTTGGTATGTGGTGTTAGGTATGGGTCAAGCCCTAATTTCTTCCACACTAGTTTCCAATTTTCCCAGCAGTTTTTGCCAAATAGTGAGTATTTATCCCAAAAGCTGGGGTTTTTGGGTTTATCGAACACTAGATTGTTAAGGTTATTGCCTAGGTTGTCCTGATAACCTATCTTGTGCCACTGATCAACTGCTCTATTTCTTAGCCAGTACCAAACGATTTTGATGACCGCTGCTTTATAATATAGTTTTAGATCTGGTACAGCAAGGTCACCTTCATCTGTCTTTTTTTTCATTAATCCCCTTGAAATCCTTGACCTTTTGTTCTTCCAAATGAACTTTGCTACTATTTTTTCTAGATCTGTAAAATAATTTCTTGGGAGTTTGATTGGTATGACACTAAATAAGTAGTTTAGTTTGGGTAGTATTGTCATTTTTATTATGTTCGCTCTGCCTCTCCATGAGCACTTAATATTTTTCCAATTGATTAGGTCTGATTTTATTTGTGTGGAAAGTGTTTTGTAGTTTAGTTCATATAGTTTCTGACTTTTCCTTGGCAGATAGATTCCCAAATATTTTATCCTATCATCTGTTATTTGGAATTTCTTTTTGTATCTCTTGCTGCTGGACTTTGTTGGTAATATATAAAAATGCTGATGATTTATGTGGATTAATTTTGAATCCTGCCACTTTGCTAAAGTTGTGAATTGTTTCTAGTAGTTTTTTAGTTGAGTCTCTAGGGTTGTCTAGGTATACCATCATGTCATCTGCAAAGAGTGATAATTTGGTTTCTTCATTACCTACTCTGATTCCTTTTATCTCTTTTTCTTCTCTTATTGCTAAAGCTAACATTTCTAATACAATATTAAATAGTAATGGTGACAGTGGGCAGCCTTGTTTTACTCCTGATCTTATTGGGAATGGTTTTAGCTTGTCTCCATTACATATGATGCTTGCTGATGGTTTTAAATAAATGCTACTGATCATTTTAAGGAAAAGCCCATTTATTCCAATACTCTCTAGTATTTTTAATAGGAAAGGGTGTTGGATTTTATCAAAGGCTTTTTCTGCATCTATTGAGACAATCATATGGTTTTTGTTAGTTTGGTTATTAATATAATTAATTATTCTGATAGTTTTCCTAATATTGAACCAGCCCTGCATCCCTGGTATAAATCCTACTTGGTCATAGTGTACTATCCTGGGGATGACTTTCTGTAATCTCAATGCTAAAATCTTATTTAAAATTTTTGCATCAATATTCATTAGGGAAATTGGTCTATAGTTTTCTTTCTCTGTTTTCACCCTACCTGGTTTACCTATCAACACCATATTGGTCTCATAGAAGGATTCTGGCAGTATACCTTCTGTCCCTATTTTCTCAAATAGTTTGTATAGTATTGGAATTAATTGTTCTTTGAATGTTTGGTAGAATTCACATGTAAATCCATCTGGCCCTGGAGATTTTTTCTTAGGGAGTTGGTTAATAGCTTGTTCTATTTCTTTTTCTGATATGGGGCTATTTAAATAATTTATATCCTCTTCTGTAAACCTGGGCAATCTATATTTTTGTAGATATTCCTCCATTTCATTTAGATTATCAAACTTACTGGCATAAAGTTGGGCAAAGTAACTCCTAATTATTGCTCTGATTTCCTCTTCATTGGAGGAAAGTTCGCCCTTATCATTCTTGAGACTAACAATTTGATTTTCCTCTTTCCTTTTTCTTATCAAATTAACTAAAGGCTTATCTATTTTGTTAGTTTTTTCATAGAACCAACTCTTAGTTTTATTTATTAACTCAATAGTTTTCTTATTGTCAATTTTATTAATTTCTCCTTTTACTTTTAGAATTTCCAATTTGGTATTTAATTGAGGGTTTTTAATTTGTTCTTTTTCTAGTTTTTTTTAATAATAAGCCCAATTCGTTGATCTTTTCTTTCTCTATTTTATGCAAGTAAGCATCTAGAGATATAAAATTGTCCCTTATAACTGCTTTGGCCATATCCCACAAATTTTGGTATGTTGTTTCCTTATTGTCATTCTCCTGGATGAAATTATTGATTGTGTCTATGATTTGCTCTTTCACCCATTCATTCTTCAGGATTAGATTATTTAATTTCCAATTAACTTTTGGTTTATTTTCTCCTGGCCTTATATTGCATGTGATTTTTATTGCATCATGATCTGAAAAGGATGCATTTACTATTTCTGCCTTTCTGCATTTGATTTTGAGGTTTTTATGCCCTAACACATGGTCAATTTTTGTATAGGTTCCATGGACTGCTGAGAAAAAAGTAAACTCCCTACTGTCTCCATTCAACTTTCTCCATAGATCTATCATACCTAACTTTTCTAACAATTGGTTTATCTCCCTAGTTTCTTTCTTGTTTATTTTGTGGTTTGATTTATCTAATTCTGAGAGAGCAAGGTTGAGATCCCCCACTAGTATCGTTTGGCTGTCTATTTCTTCTTGCATCTCTCTTAATTTCTCCCCTAGGAATTTGGATGCTATTGCACTTGGTGCATATATATTCAGTATTGATATTGCTACATTATCTATGGTACCCTTTAATAAAATATAGTTTCCTTCCTTATCTCTTTTGATTAGATCTATCTTGGCTTTTACTTGATCTGAAATAAGGATTGCTACCCCTGCTTTTTTTTTGTTCACCTGAAGCATAATAGGTCCTGCTCCAGCCTTTTACCTTCATCCTATATGTGTCACTATGTTTTAGATGTGTTTCTTGTAGACAACATATTGTGGGATTCTGGATTTTAATCCAGTCTGATATCCGCTTCCGCTTTATGGGAGAGTTCATCATAATTCACATTCACAGTTAGAATAACTAATTCTTTATTTCCTGCCATCTTATTTACCCAAGTTATGTTTTCCCCTTTCCTTTCCCCTTTCTCCCTTCCTCCCTCCTCAGTACTTTGCTTTTGATGATCCCCTCCCCCAAACAATACTCCACCCTTTAGATCCCCTCTCCCTGTTTTTACTCCTTTCCCCTGATTCTTCTATTTTCCCTTCTTTTAGTTTGTCCCTTACTTTTCCTCCTTTCCCTCCCACTTCCCTCTAGCAACAGACAAGTTTTTATGTGAAATCAAATGTCTGATATACACTTTTAGAGCCCAATCTGATGAGAGTAAGATTTACACAATGCTCATCTCCCTCCCCTCTTTCTCTCAATTATATTAGGTTTTCTTTGCCTCTTCAAGAGATTTTACCTTGTTTTTACCTCCTTTTTTTAGATGTTATTTTACCACTTTTTCCCTCTTTTCCCCAGTATGACAACCTTTTCCCCTCTAGTTCTCTTTTTCATATTATCAAAGTAATATCTAGTTAATTATACCCCCAAACTTTAAGTATCCCCCTAGTAAAAATAAAGTTCTCTAGAGTCCTTTCCTTTTTACCTTTTTATGCATCTCTTGAGTTCTGTGTTTGGATGTCAAATTTTTTGTTCAGATTTGGTCTTTTCATTAGAAATTGGTGAAATTCACCTATATCATTGAATGACCATCTTCTTTCCTGGAGGATAATGCTCATTCTAGGTGGATAAGTTATTCTTGGCTGTAATCCAAGTTCCTTTGCTCTTCAGAATATCTGGTTCCAGGCCCTTCGATCCTTCCATGTGGAGGCTAAAAAATCGTGTGTAATTCTAATTATTGATCCTCGGTATTTGAATTGTTTCTTTCTAGCTGCTAGCAGAATCTGTTCCTTGGTGTTATAGTCCTGAAATTTAGCCAAGATATCCCTTGGGGTTTTAATTTTGGGGTCTCTTTCAGGAGGTGATCAGTGAATTCTTTCAATGGTGATTTTGCCTTTTGATTCTACAATCTCAGGGCAGTTTTCTTTCAGGATTTCCTGGAAGATAGTGTTTAGATTCTTTTTTTCATCATGGCTTTCAGGAAGTCCAATAATCCTTAGATTGTCTCTCCTAGATCTATTTTCCAAGTCAGTTGTTTTTCCTAGGAGATATTTCATATTTTCTTCTAATTTGTCATTTTTTTCTTTTTGTGTGACTGATTCTTGAAGTCTTATTGAGTCATTCACTTGCATTTGTTCAATTCTTATTTTCAAAGTGTTGTTTTCTTCAGTTACCTTTTTAAGCTCCTTTTGTAACTGGCCAATTGAATTTTTTCTTCATTGCACTTTTTTTCCACTTCACTAATTTTATTTTTCAATAAATTGGTGTCTTTTTCATATCTCTTTTGCAGGGCATCATATCCTTCTTGCACTGATTTCAGTTTATTTTCCCATTTTTCCTCCAGCTCTCTTTTGAGGTTCTTTATGCAATCTTCCAGAAAGGCCTTTTGAAAAAGTGACCAGTGATGGTCTTTAATACCTTCTTCTGGTATTTTGTCTAAAGGAACCTCAAGATCTGGGGTCATCGCTTCTTTGCCTTGATAAAAGCTGTCTATGGTGAGAGCTCTCTTTTGCTTCTTCATTTTTTTAGACAGCGTGTATATTTCTTAAAGGTTTGGAAAAGCCGCAGCTAAAGCTCTTTTGTTCTGGGGCACTTCGGTGAATTAACTTAAGGTGCTGGGCAGGTGGGGGTTAGGACTAAGTTGGAATTACTCATTAAACAAGGCAAGTCTGCCAGGACACCTGCCCCCAATCAGGGCAGAGTGTCCGAGTGCCTCAGATAAACTCCAGGTGTTTGGAATTTGGAGTTTGGAGTTTGGAATTTCTGCCATGATGAGCTGAGCTGAGTCCCACCCTCACTTCCGGCCTACACAGGAGTCTTCTATTTATCTCTCTGTCCGAGTCCGACTAACCTGATATGAAGTTCTTCAGAAAACAGTGTCCAAATATTTCTGGATTTGTTGACTTGAAGATCAGGTCAGAGGCTTATTTTATTGTTGATTTGAGAGAAGATCGGAGGAGAGGCAGAAAGTCCCCTTTTCACTCTGCCATCTTGGCTCTGCGCCCCCAACATCCTATTTTCTAAAGGTACTCCCGGTTAATAATACTCCCAACTATAACATTCTTTGGTCTTATATCTCATTTTTCTAATTCTGCTTCTTTCAACTATTAAATTCTAACTTCTAAGATCTGAATTGTAATGGAGCTCTTAGTTCTTACAGCACCTTTCCCATCCTCAGCTCTGCTTTCTAGGGATGCTCCCAACTCTAACATTTTGCAGTATATCCCAAAAAGTTTTTATGCAATTTTAAACCTTGATGTCTTAGAATTACAAAGACTTTTTAGGATATCCTGTATCCTATTTTCTAAGGGTATACCCAAGTGAAACATTTTATGTTCCAATAGCTTATAATGAGCTGTCTTTTGGCCTCATACGGCTCTGGTATTCTGTCTTTTAAGGATATTTCCAGCTCTAAATTCTCACTCTTTTGGTACCAATAATCAAATATTCTACTTTCTAAGGCTTCTTGCAGCGATTCTAATTTCTCACAATATGTGACCCATGGCTATTTTTAGCCTCAAGTTTAATATTCTGTTCTTTAAATGTACTTGCTCTTACATTCTACATTCTCACAATCCATACCCTACAGTCACTTTTAACTACAATAATTGAATAATCTATTTTTTCCAAGACTAATTCAAGTTCTAGAGCTTTCTATAATCTTCTTAACGTAACTTTTTCAGGAAAAGAATTGGAGTTAGAGCAAAGCTAGGAAAAAGAAGTAGACAGAAGTTGATCATTATTTACTTTATTCTCCTTTCTCTGGTTATGTTGTTGTTGCTTAGTCATTCTAGTCATGTCTGACTGTCTTTTCCCTCATTTGGGGTTTTTGAGATACTGAAGTGGTTTGCCATTTCCTTCTCCAGCTTCTTTTACAAATGATGAAAATTGAGGCAACAGGATTGAGTGATTGGCTCAGGGTCACACAGGAGAAGGAAACAAAGACCACACAGGTAGGCAGGATTGATACTGGGATTTGGAAGGAGAACAGAAGACAGAGGAGGACATGTTCACAGAGCTAATACGTCAAGCTAAAACCCTTTCTTGGAGAAGTCTCCTGACATCGGAATTAGATGATGGATCCAAAGAAAAAAGCCTTCCCATAGACCTCTATTACAATACATCTACTCTTGCTACTTCTGTATTAGGAGACAGCATGTGCCTTATTTACCATCCTTTTGGAATGGAAAAGTATTGAATCTGGCATCAGAAGACATTTATTTGAAACCTGGATTCTGCTTCTTACATCCTGTGTGACTCAGAGCAAGTCAGATAACTTCCATGCGTCTCAGTTTCATGCTCTTGTTAAATGAGATATTGAAGTGGGGGGTATCTAAAGTCCTTTCCAGATCAAAATCTATGATTCTATGAATCTGTGATACACTCTATTAACTTTGGGATAAAATACAAACTTCAGCTGGCATGTAAAGTCTCCTATGTTCTGACTTCAACTTATTTTCTAGTCATTTCATAGTACCCCTTTCCATCTTCTACCTCTGTAGCATCAGAAAAATATTCCCAATGGTTAGAATGCACTCCTCTTCATGTCCATTTCCCTTAAAAAGACCTGAGTTCAACTTTTCTCATAGACTTACTAGCTATGTGATTCTGGGCAAATGTACTTAACAACTTAGCCTGTTTCCTAACCTGTAAAAAAGGGATGTAACATCTATCTGACAGAGTTGTGAGATAACGTATGTAAAGAGCTTTGCAGATATTAAAATTACATAAATGCTTATGATGATTCCCCTCTTTGACTCTGCACTTTGTCATCAAGCCTCAATTGTCTTCTCAACCAGAATATTTTCTCAGCACCTGGAGTTCAAACTGTGGTAAACCCCTTCTCCAGTCCAGTCCTCTTTCTTCCATTGCATGGGCAAGTCCAGACCAGCCATTCTTCCTGAATTTTGTCCATGTCCCAATACAAATAATTTCCACCCCTTCAATCCCCTTTCCATTTCCCTTATATGTATTGTCTTCACCCATTAAAATATAAGCTCTTTGAAAACAGGAACTTTCTTTTTGCTTCTATTTGTATCCTCAGCACCTAATATAGTTCCTGTAAGCACTTACTAAATAAATGCTTGTTCCCTCAGTGTTGTCTAATGAAACATTGCCACGTACCTTTTGATAGGAAGGTGAAGTGACAGACTCAAGGTGTAAAATAAACCATGTATTTTCAGAACTAGCCTATGCGAAAATTTATTCTACTTGATTACGTATTCTTTTCTTTCAGTAAGGACTGGGATGAGTAGGAGGATAAGGGAGAGATGAAGAAAAAAGAACAAAAAGAGTGAAGGTAGGAAACAAAGGAGAGAGTGAAAAAAGGAAGGAAAAAGGAAGGAAGGAAAAGCAGATAAAGAAGGAAAAAACTTACCTAAATTAATCTACTTATTATGTGCCATATCAAACTGCCAAGAAATTACAGAGATAGAAAAAATAATAACAAAATTCATGTGGAAGAACAAAAGGTCAAGGATTTTAAGGGAACTAATGAAAAAAAAAGTAAATGAAGGTGGTCTAGCTGTACCAGTCCTAAAACTGTATTATAAGGCAGCATTTAGAGTAGATGATCAGTGGAATAGATTAGGCTCACAAGATACAACAGTCAATGACTGCAGGAATCTAGTATTTGATAAACCCAAAGACGCCAGCTTTTGAGATAAGAACTAGCTATTTGGCAAAAAAAAGTTGAAAAATAGTATGGCAGAAACTAGGTATTGACCAATACTTAACACCCTATAGCAAGACAAGATCAAAAAGGGTTCATGATTTAGACATAAAGGGTGATACTATAAGATACTATAAGAGATAGTCTACCTCTCAGAGCTGTAGAGAAGGAAGGAATTTTTGGTCAAAGAAGAATTAGAGGACATTATGAAATGCAAAATGGATAATTTTGAAAATATAAATTTAAAAAGATTTTGTGCAAACAAAATCAATGCAGCCAAAATTAGAAGGGAAGCAGAATGGGAAAAAATTTTACAACCAAGGATTCTGATAAAGACTTTATTTCCAAAATATATAGAGAATTGACTCAAATTTATAAGAATACAAGTCATTCTCCAATTGATAAATAGTCAAAGGATATGAACAGACAATTTTTCAGATGACATAATTAAAGCCATCTGTAGTCATATGAAAACTGCTCCAAATCACTATTGATTAAAGAAATGAAAATTAAGACATCTCTGAGATACCACTACATACCTCTAAGATTAGCTAAGATGACAGGAAAAGATAATGATAAATGTTGGAGGGAATGTGGGAAAACTGGGACATTAATGCATTATTGGTGGAGTTGTGAACTGATTCAACCATTTTGGGAACAATTTGGAAAACGCTATCGAACTATGCATACTTTGACACTGCTTTGAAAGCAGTGTCTCTACTAAGTCGGTATCCCATAGAGATCATAAAAAAAGCAGGTAAAGAAGGAAAAAAGGTTACCTAAATTAATGTATTTATTAAGTGCCATCCATATCAATCAAACTGCCAAGAAATTGCAGAGATAGATTCATCTGGAAGAACAAAAGGTCAAGAATTTGAAGAATTTGAAAGGACCTACATGTCCAAAAATGTTTGTAGTAGTCCTTTTTATAGTGTCAAGGAACTGGAAATTGAGTGAATGTCCATGAGTTGGGGAATGAATGAATAAGTTATGGCATATGAATGTTATGAAATATTATTGTTCTATAAGAAAAAACAGCAGGATGATTTCAGAAAAGTCTGGAGAGTCTTATGTAAACTGATGCTAAGTGAAATGAGTAGAACCAGAAGAATATGGTATGTTGCAAAAACAAGATTATATGAAGATATTATGTAATGGATGTGGCTCTTTTCAATAATGAGGAGATTCAGATCAATTCCAATGGTCTTGTGATGGAGAAAGCTATCTATACCCAGAGAGAGCTGTGGGGATTGAACGTGAATCACAATGTAGTATTTGCAACTTTTTTGCTGTTGTTTGCTTACATTTTTTTTTCTTTCTGATTTTTTCCCTTTTTGATTTGGTTTTTCTTGTGCAGCATGATAAATGTGGAAATATCTATAGAAGAGTTGCACATTTTTAATATATATTGGATTGCTTGCCATATAGGGGAAGGCTGGGAGGGAAGGGAGGGAAAAATTTAGAACACAGGATTATGTAAGGGTGAATGTTGAAAATTATTCATGTATATATTTTGAAAATAAAAGGCTTTAATAAAAAAAAGAAAAAGAAAAGCTATTATTAAATTTTTTTAATTTAAAAAAAGGAAAAAAGATTATTGAGACTTTTTTAATGCTGAACAAATTATATTCTTTTTCTAAGAAGGAATCACAAAGAAGCAGAACTTTGAAAGCTACAGTTTAAACTTCTTAAATACAGTACTTCAAAAGAAAAATAAGAGATAGGAAAGAGAAACTTACAGTTTTATGTAAATCTTTTTTCTATTCTGCAACATGTATGTAATTTCTATTTTGTTTGGAGTTTAGTTTAAAAAGTTCAGAGAAAAAGGAAAGAATGGGAGAAACATTGTGGAGAAAAGGAGTAGTCCAACAGACCTGGAGAATATAAGATACTTTTTCAATTTTTTTTAAAAGGGAAGAAAGTAAAACTTACTTTATAAGCCAGTGAGTTTAAGTCCAACTTCTTTATAATGTTAATATGAATTCTTTTTTTTTTTTTTTTTTTGCTGAGGCAATTGGGGTTAAGTGACTTGCCCAGGGTCACACAGCTAGGAAGTGTCTGAGACCAGATCCACTGTACCACCTAGCTGCCCCCTGTTAATATGAATTCTTAAAGAAATAGTGAACATTTAGAATCTGGTCTAAAATCCTATTCCTAAAGTACAAATACAGCCTCACTGTCTCCTGTTTTCAATAAATGGTCCTTCGTTCCAATTCTATTCCTCTCACACTCTTCCCATTTCTCTCTCTTTTTTTTAAATTAAAAGCTTTTTATTTACAAAACATACGAGTGATTTTTCTATATTGACCTTCGCAAAAAACTTTTTTTTTTGTTGTTCCAAGCTTTTCCCTTCCTTCCCCCCACCCCTCACCCCTAGATGACAGGTAAGCTAATACATGCTAAATATGATAAATTATATGACAAATCCAATATATGTATACACATCTATACAGTTATCTTACTGCACAAGAAACGTCAGATCAAGAAAGAGAGAAGGAAAAAAAACAACCTAAGAAGGAAAACAAAATGCATGGAAATATTCACAGAAAGCATTAAAATGCTATGTTGTGGTCCACACCCAGTTCCCTCAGGCCTCTCTCTGGATGTATATGACTATCTTCATAGCTGAACAATAGGAACTGGTTTGAATCACATCATTGTTGAAGAGAACCATGTCCATCAGAATTGATCATCATGTAATACTGTTGTTGCTGTGTATAATGTTCTCCTGGTTCTGCTGATTTCACTCATCATCAGTTCAAGCAAGTCTCTCCAGGTCTCTCTAAAATCATCCTGCTGGTCATTTCTTACAGAACAATAATATTCCATAACATTCATATACCATAATTTATTCAGCCATTCTCCAATTGATGGGCATCATTTCAATTTCCAGTTTCTTGCCACTATAAAAAGGGCTGCCACAAACATTTTTGCACATGTAGGTCCCTTTCCCTCCTTTAAAATCTCTTTGGGATATAGGCCCAGTAGAAACACTGCTGGGTCAAATGGTATGCACAGTTTGATAACTTTTTGAGCATAGTTCCAAATTGCTCTCCAGAATGGTTAGATCCGTTCACATTTCCACCAACAATGTATCAGTGTCCCAGTTTTCCCACATCCCCTCCAACATTCATCATAGTCATTTCCTGTCATTTTAGCCAATCTCACAGGTGTGTAGTGGTATCTCAGCGTTGTCTTAATTTGCATTTCTCTGATCAATAGTGATTTGGAGCACCTTTTCATGTGACTAGAAATAGTTTCAATTTCTTCGTCTGAAAATTGTCTCTTCATATCTTTTGACCATTTATCAATTGGAGAATGGCTTGAATTCTTATATATTTGAGTCAATTCTCTATATATTTTAGAAATGAGGCCTTTATGAGAACCTTTGAATGTAAAAATATTTTCCCATTTTACTGCTACCCTTCTAATATTGTCTGCATTCATTTTGTTAGTACAAAAACTTTTTAACTTGATATAGTCAAACTTATCTATTTTGTGATTAATGATGATCTCTAGTTCTTCTTTGGTCACAAATTCCTTCCCCCTCCACAGGTCTGAGAGGTAAACCATCCTACATTATTCTAATTTGTTTATAATATCATTCTTTATGCCTAGATCATGAATCCATTTTGACCTTACCTTGGTATATGGTGTTAGGTGTGGGTCAATGCCTAGATTCTTCCATATTAGTTTCCAATTATCCCAGCAGTTTTTGTCAAATAGTGAGTTTTTATCCCAAAAACTGGGGTCTTTGGGTTTGTCAAACACTAGATTACTATTGTCATTGAGTATTTTGTCCTCTGAACCTAGCTTATTCTACTGATCCACTACTCTATTTCTTAGCCAATACCAAATGGTTTTGATGACCACTGCTTTATAATGTAGTTTTAGATCTGGTACAGCTAGGCCACCCTCATTTGCATTTTTTTTCATTAATTCCCTTGAGATTCTTGACCTTTTGTTTTTCCAGATGAATTTTGTTGTTATTTTTTTCTAGGTCAGTTAAATAATTTCTTGGGAGTTTGATTGGTATAGCACTAAATAAATAGATTAGTTTAGGTAGTATTGCCAACTTTATTATATTCGCTTGACCTATCCAAGAGCACTTGATGTTTTTCCAATTGTTTAGATCTGACTTTATTTGTGTGGAGAGTGTTTTGTAGTTTTGCTCATATAGATCCTGACTTTCCCTTGGCAGATATATTCCCAAATATTTTATACTATTGAAAGTTATTTTAAATGGAATTTCTTTTTGTATCTCTTGCTGTTGCATTTTGTTGGTGATGTATAAAAATGCTGATGATTTATGTGGATTTATTCTGTATCCTGCAACTTTGCTAAAGTTGTGGATTAATTCTAATCGTTTTTTAGTTGATTCTCTAGGGTTCTCTAAGTAGACCATCATATCATCTGCAAAGAGTGATAATTTGGTTTCCTCATGACCTACTCTAATTCCTTTAATCTCTTTTTCTTGTCTTATTGCCAAAGCTAGCATTTCTAACACAATATTGAATAGTAATGGTGATAGTGGGCAACCTTGTTTCACTCCTGATCTTATTGGGAATGGTTCCAGTTTATCACCATTACATATGATGCTAGCTGATGGTTTTAAATAGATGCTACTGACTATTTTAAGGAAAAGTCCATTAATTCCTATACTCTCTAGTGTTTTTAATAGGAAAGGGTGTTGGATTTTATCAAATGCTTTTTCTGAATCTATTGAGATTATCATATGTTTTTTGTTAATTTGGTTATTGATATGGTCAATTATGTTAATAGTTTTCCTAATATTAAACCATCCCTGCATTCCTGGTATAAATCCTACTTGGTCATGGTGTATTATTCTGGGAATGATTTTCTGTAATCTCTTTGCTAATATTTTATTTAAGATTTTTGCATCAATATTCATTAGGGAGATTGGTCTATAATTTTCTTTCTCTGTTTTTGTTTTACCTGGTTTAGGTATCAGTACCATGTCTGTATCATAAAAGGAATTTGGTAGGAGTCCTTCATTCCCTATTTTTTTTAATAGTTTACATAACATTGGAGTTAATTGTTCTTTGAATGTTTGGTAGAATTCACATGTAAATCCATCTGGGCCTGGGGATTTTTTTTCTTAGGGAGTTGATTAATGACTTGTTCTATTTCTTTTTCTAAAATGGGACTATTTAAGTAATTTATTTCCTCTTGTGTTAATCTGGGCAATCTATATTTTTGTAGATATTCCTCCATTTCACTTAGGTTATCAAATTTATTGGCATAAAGTTGGGCAAAGTAACTCCTGATTATTGCTCTAATTTTCTCTTCATTGGTGGAAAGTTCTCCCTTTTCATTTTTGAGACTAACAATTTGATTTTCCTCTTTCCTTTTTCTAATCAAATTAACTAGAGGTTTATCTATTTTGTTGGTTTTTTCATAAAACCAACTTTTAGTTTTATTTA
>JAJPUD010030522.1:0-13124 GCA_023553655.1 Myrmecobius fasciatus | reverse complement strand
TTTTTTTTTTTGCTTTTTGCTGAGGCAATTGGGGTTAAGTGACTTGCCCAGGGTCACACAGCTAGGAAGTGTCTGAGACCACATTTGAACTCAGGTCCTCCTGACTTCAGGGCTGGTGCTCTAACCACTGCGCCACCTAGCTGCCCCAGCACATCTAATTTTTCTAGGTGTCTGTTCAGGTCCTTAATTTACTTGTTTTTTGTTAATTTGTCCAACTTGAAAGTAGTATATTAAGGTCAGTATTCTTTCTCCTATAATTTTATTGAATATTTCTCTTCATAATTAAACTGCTTTTTAAAAATGAGCTCAAACCTACTAATTCAATGGCTTTAATTCTATTAGGAAAAGAAAGAAATTGAAGAAGGAATAAATAAGGATATAAATAATGTAACAGAAAACAGAAATTCAGAATAGGTAGAAAGGGAATTAATAAAAATAAATCAAAGAAATTCTTGAAAAATGTATACACACTTTCTCAACCCCAGTTCTAACACACAAAATAACTTAGAAGGAAGGAAAGACAGAAGAAAATTTTGAATTAACCACCTAATATAGAAGTTAAAAAATGGAGGGGAAAGAGGAAAAGAATAAGTAAAGAAGAAAGTCAATAATTTATCAATAACAAAATAAATAATAAGCCTCCCAAACTAGGGGAAAAGATAACAAATGGATTGAGGGGAAGACAAAGAGGGAAGAGAGTCTATGAAGATATCATTGCATTAATGCAGTCTAAATAAAATTGATCATATGGGAAACTTAAATGAGGAAGGGAATCAAAAAGTCTTTAAAAAAAGAAACAATACTAGAGACAAGGATGGAAGAAACTATAAACCTAACTTTTATTATTTTAAATGTGGATGTAACAATACAATAAAACTGAGGAGAATAACAGAATAGATAAGAGAATAAAAAAGGTTTCACAATCTGTTATAAATAAGAAACATATCTAAAAAAGGAAGAGCACTAAAGTGAGAGCTTGGATTAATCTTTACTATACAACAGGTGAATTTAAAAAGTTGTTATTATACTATCAGATAAATTATAAACTTAACAAAATTAATAAAAATAAATAAGGAAATTACATGACATCTAAAGAAACCAAAGATAACAATCAATATCAATAATATAACATACAAATCTAAAGAATTAACTAATTTCCAAAAAGACATAACAAATAGTAATACAATAAAAAATACAACATTTTATTGTCTCTGACTCAGAGTTAGAAAAACATAACTGAAAGGTAAATAAAAGGAAAAATATAGAACCGAACAAACTTGAATACTAAAGTAGCATATTTGTAGTACCTTTTGAATAGTACCAGTAAAGAATGTATACATTTTTTTTAACAATCCACAGCTCTTTTACAAAGAAAGATCATATGTTAAGTCACAAAGAAATTGTAAATAAATATTACAAAAATATAATATAATAAAGGATGGATATTAAGTATATCTGTAGAGACCATAACACAGTAAAAATAATATTCAATTTTTAGGAGACTCGAGCAAAAGCACAAGTCTAAATCCAATCCTAGAAAAGAAAATTGAGTGATTTGCAAAGAACTACTGTAGCAACAACAATAACAATAATGGATTTACAGATAAATTTTAAAAAACTTCCAAAAATATCTAAAACTTATAATGTACAAATTATTTTTTTAAAATTGATAAAGTACTGTACTAAACTCCTTTTATGAGACAAAGGTAGTATTAATATCTTAGAAAAGGATAAAGCAAGAAAAGAGAGAGAAAGAGAAGAAAAAGACAGAGAAAGGAAGAGAGAAGAGAAAGAGAGAGAGAAAAAGAGAGAGAGAGAAATGAGGGAGGGAGGGGTTTTGGCACTGATTGCATTCATCTGTGTAGAGACTATGATGGAATATTCCCTGTGTGAAGGACTTTCTTTGAATTTGTGAGTAGGAAAGCATTTGTAATAACTAGAATTTTGCTGCTTGTGGACAGTTTCAATTTTCATTTAAGGATACTACATATCAGCTAGACTATTACAAATTTCACTAATGGTGGTCCCAACCCCTTCTTCTTAACTCCCTCTATGGTACTTGCTGCTTTGAACCATAAAGTTGGAGCAGAAATCACTGCTTTGGTTTTTGGCTTCTTGGAGACCATAGGCTTGCTGGAAATATCTTTTTAGCTGTGCAGAAAGGCAGAATGAACATGCAATAGCAGAGTACCAATGAATACATTCTTGCACCAACAGAATTAGGAGATTTTGAGATAAAAATGCCGTTATAATTCTTCATTCAGGAAACTACAGTCTCTCTCATCTGCTGTTATCTACATGGTTTTGTCCTTAATCACCCTTGACCAAATCATGGTTGTAGGCAGCTCCTCCTACTACCATGTAGGGCTTTTCTCTACTGCTTCCATTTCTCCATGAGAATTCTACTCCCTCCTTCTTCATGAAAGAAAAGGAATAATCATTTATATAGTGCATACTAAGTGCCAGAAACTCTGCTAAACTTTACAAATATATGAATTAAACTTCACAATAAGAGATGCTATCTTCATTTTACAGTTGAGGGAATAAGCAAGACTTGCCTGGGATCACACAACAAGTAAATGTCTGAGCTGAATTAAAATTCAAGTCTCTATTTTAGATCCTATTCACTGTACCATCTAACTGCTAGGAAAAAGGAAGACCAGAATATCCCTTATTATAGTAATGTCTCAATGCCTTTAGGGGCTTAAGGAGATAGGTACCAGAGATTTCATTTTTGCTATCAAATTGACTTTCAGTGAATGCCCTGTTATAAAGGAAATATGGAAAGAACTTTATGTAATAACTCAAAGTAAATAATGGGAGTGCATGCTACCTAAGATCATTTAAGGAAAGTAAATGAAACTTTAAAAGGACAAAGAATTCTGACTTGGAGGCATGACTGAAATAGTGTCATGATACCTTGCATATTGAAATTAATTTAAATATAAGTAGTCACTAGGAAAGTCTAGTTGATTGAACTGATAATTAATATTAGGCTTTTAATAAAAAAAACATTTAAAAGATGTGTTATAAGAGTTTTGAAGGAGGAAAAGATTCACAAAATGGTAGACTGAGCTATGTGTGGAAAGTGGGTGAGCCCACCCATTGTCTTGGTGATGGGTTAATTGCATGCATATAAGCAGATTTTTCAGCACCATCTGGTACAACCTCCTTGAGTCATTGCCCAACTAAGAACAATACAGTATTCTTTAAAGGAGTTTAAGGAAATATGTTTTATTGACCTAAGATTCTAGCTGGGAGCGTCTCGAAGTAGAGATGACTTATTGTGAGTCTTTCTCCTACTCTGTCCTTTCTTTGATTTGGCTCCAGTATGTTTCACTTCATGATAGAATCTTTTTTCTTCCATGAACAAATACTGGTTTCTCAGAATCTCTCTTGGTTTCTCCCTTCTGCCTCATAACTACCCCCTGGGATTCAGATGAAAGCACATAGACAGACTTTTTCTAGTCCTCCCATGTCTTGAGGGGGCATTTAAAGAATTCAGAAGCATGTCTAGGAGTTTCATTCCACTTTTCTCCTCCTACCTATCTGGAAATCAAAATGCCAGTATAGATTGGATGAGCAGCTAAATGGCACCATAGTGCAGACTGCTGGGCTAAGCATCAGGAAAACTCATCTTCCTGAGTTCAACTCCAAACTCAGACACTTATTTGCTATATGACCCTGGGCAAGTGACATAACCTTATTTGCCTCAGTTTCCTCATTTGTAAAATGAGCTGGAAAAGGAGATGTCAAACTACTCCAGTATCTGTGCCAAAAAACCCCACGAAACAAACAAAACAAAGCAAAAAAAAAAAAAAAAAAAAAAACTTTAACAGGATCATGAAGAATCAGACATGAGTGAAAAAATGACTTAACAAAAAACTAGATGATCCCCTGAGGGCACCTTCTCAGCTCTACACCCCAGGATTCTAAGAGATGTGTTCTTTTCTCCCATTTTTTCCTATTACCAAAGAATGGATGTGGGGCTGTGAAATAGGAATCATTTTGGCTATATTAGTTTCTATGGTGATGGAGTAATTTTTTTTTCCTTCCCTTTTCAATGATTGAAGAGTTTTTCACCTCATTAGCTTTTCAATTGTTTCATATTGGTGTTCTCACTGATTGACTATTTGAACTGTTCCTTTAGGTATATGGAATCCATTATTCACATTGTTGAGGTAGAGTGTGGGGCTGGTTTGGGAGGATACAGACTCTATGCTGCAAAGGTTGTGTGAATGTTGACCTAAGACCAATAAAGAGGAAATATGAAGTCTTCATCTCCAAAATGGCTTTCTATGAGCCTGGAGAGAATCATCCAAAAGAGTTGGCCCAGAGACATTTAGTGTTTAAGGAAGATTCAGATTCTTTCTCTGCTTTTGCATTGTTTTCCCTGAAATCTGGTCTTTGTCAAAAGCCCTTAGGACTGGTATATGTGCTTTATAAATAGACCAGGATTACCTTGTAAACTCTGAGTAACTTAGAAGTTAATCAAGCATGTTTACACACAGTAATAAAACGTGTTTTGTGTGCGAGCTTACATTTGTAGGAAACAAAAGAAAACGATAATAAATGAATTACTGAAATTTCTGATTCATACAGAAGCATTGCTTACAATCTTTGCATAAAGTGGAAGCAAGTAATGATTTTATGTCTCTTTATTTCATGAATGATGTCAGATGTTTAGAAAATATGGAAACAAGATGAATTATTCATTTTATATTAAAAAGCTCTTTAAACTCTCTTAAAAGCCTTCTAATGAAGAACCTGTAACAAGTTCACAAAAAGCCTCTTCTAATGAATGACTCAATTTTAATACTCTTTAATGCTCTTCAGATTCTCTCATTAGAACACTCTCCTTTCTTTTTGACTCCAAAGCACAGCTAAATATTTCAGATGTCTTCCTACAAAAGATAGGATTTTTGTTAAAGGCAAAATGGAATCCAATCAAATTGGTCAGTAGTAGGCATTATATGCAGAGGTTTTATTTTATATGAGTTAAGTTAAAAAAGGTAAGGAAATTGAACTTTATTTTTCCTTTTAAGAATTGTATAGTTTAGGGCAGTAGGTGGTGCAGTGGATAGAGCACCCCCTGAAGTCAGGAGTACCTGAGTTCAAATCTGATCTCAGATACTTAACATTTCCTAGCTGTGTGACCCTGGGCAAGTCACTTAACCTCAATTGCCTTAGCAAAATATATATATATATATATATATGTATATATATATATATATATATATCTTTCTTGACCTGATTTTTCTTGTGCAGCAAGATAACTGTATAATTATGTATACATATATTGGATTTAACATATACTGTAACATATTTAACATGTATTGGACTACCTGCCATCTAGGGGAGAGGGTGGAGGGAAAGAGGGCAAAATTTGGAACAAAAAAGAATTATATAGCTGAGGCAGTAGTAGAAATAGTTATCTCTAGTTATCTGGGACTATGATGACATATCACCTCAGGAAGAATGAATGAACAAATGAATGAATGCATAAAGCTGTGGTAGGACAAGCCATTGAGCTTTTATTTAGCACCTACTACATGCCAGACTATATGTTGAATGCTGGGGATACAAAGAAAGGAGGCGGGGTGGGGGTGGGGGGAATCTGCCCCTTATATTAAGGACTTACAGTGTGATAGAAAAATGCAAGCATCTATGTACTAACAAGATATATACAGAATAAATGGGGAATTATCAAGAAGAAAGACACTAGTATTAAGGTAGATTAAAAAAAAGTTTCTCATGGAAGGTGATGGGGGTCACTAAAGTTTATTGAATGAGAGGTAGAGGAGGATGACATAATTAGATCTGAGCTTTCGGGAGATCAGTTTGATAGATGAGTGGAAGATGATGTGGAGAAAGATAAGGGAGGGAAATCAATCAGAAGATTATTAAAATAGTCCAGGTATGAGGTGATGAAGATCTGAATCAAGGTGGTGATACTGTCAAAGAAAGAAGGGAGAGAGTGTGAGAAATATTATGAACAGGACTTGGCAACTGATTGGATGTGGGAGGTAAGAAAGAATGAGGAGTTGAGGACTGGAGCCTAAATTTTGAGCCTGAGTGACTGGGAATATGGTGGTACCCTATATGATGCAATGAATAATGTGCCAGGTCTGGAGTCGGGAAAACCTGAGCCTGAGCTCAAACTCAGTCTCACTTACTAGCTGTGTGGTCCTGAACAAGTCATTTAACTCTGCGACAATTTTCTCATCTTTAAAATGAGCTGGAGAAGGAAATGGCAAACCATTCCAGTATCTTTGCTAAGAAAACCCAGGACAGAAAGAACCAGACATGACTGAAATAACACAACAAGATTTGGGGAGTGAGGTGGGAGCAAGGGGAAGGTAATTCAGTTATTCAGTTTTGGGACATGTTTAGTTTAAGATATCTATACAATCTCCAGGTGTTTGTGTGTGTGTGTGTGTGTGTGTGTGTGTGTGTGTGAGCACACTGTGTTCCTTTGAAATTTTTTCCTCTTTCAGACAGATAGCTTGAGAACCAGTTCCTTTAAATGTCTTTAAAAATGTGTCCCTTTCAGCATGAATTTCTTAGTATGCATTTAATCTGATCTAACTGCTTTTCCTGATTTGTTTTTTAAAAATACTATTTCTCATGATTAAAGGATATGAACAGATGAATAAATTAAAGTCATTTCTAGTTATATGAAAAAATGCTCTAAATCACTATTGACTAGAGAAATGCAAATTAAGACAACTCTGAGGTACTACTTCACACCTTTAAGGTTGGCTAAGATGACAGGAAAAGATAATGATAAATGTTGAAGGGGATGGGCAAAAACTGGAACACTAATACATTGTTTGTGGAGTTGTGAACTGATCCAACCATTCTGGAGAACAATTTGGAACTTTGCCTAAAGAGTTATAAAATTGTGCATACCCTTTGATCCAGCAGTACCACTATTGGGTCTGTATTCTAAAGATATCATAAAAAAGGGAAAAGAACACACATCTGCAAAACTATTTGTATCAACCCTTTTTATAGTGACAAGGAACTGGAAACTGAATGGATGGCCATTAGTTGGGGAATGGCTGTTATAGTGTATGAATGTCATGGAATATTATTGCTTTATAAAAATCAACTAGCAGGATTTCAGAGAGGCCTATAAAGACTTACATGAACTGATGCTAAGTGAAGAACATTGTACATAGCAACTACAAGATTATGTGATGATCAACTGTGATGGACTTGTACTCTTTTCAACAATGAGGTGATTAAGTATTAAGGTCATTTCCAATAGACTTGTAATAGAGAGAGCCATCTGCATCCAAAGAGAGGACCATGGAGACTGAATATAGATCACATCATGGTGTTTTCACTTTTTTTATTGTTGATGTTGTTTTTTCAAGTGCAGCATGATAAATGTGGAAATCAGTTTGAAAAAAAAAAGTACCATTTCTCTCACAAACTGTATTTCTTAAATATGCATTATATTTCCTTAAATATATTTTCTTGTTTAGTGTATTGGGTCCAACACATGACCCAAATGTGTTGAGTCTACAAATATATTAGAGAAGATCATTATAGAAATTCTGGCAGATCTATTGAAGTTTATTTCCTTAAGGTAGCATTTTTTTTTCAGTTGGAGAGAACTCTTCACTGATTTTTAAAGTTCCCAATAAAGAGCCCACTTTGCCCTCCTACTTGAAGGATGAAAACATTCTTGTCTGAAAAATTCCCTAGGACAAGGAAAACTAAAAAAGACAAAATCACAGTCTTTTCTTCCTGTGATCTTTCTTTCTGCTGGTAATAACTTGCTCTACCAAAATAAATTTTCTTTTTTTTTATCCTTGCACTTAGTTGTCTGATATATTCATATTCTGTAACCCCCTTAAATAACCTGGTCTTTGGAAAGAATTTGGTACATTCACACACATACGCACACACACACACAGCTTAAACAACTGATAAAATTGCAAAATGTTCTCATTATAAAAGCAAGACAAAGTTTTAAGTTAAAAGAATTAATTGCAAATAATGGAAATTCATGCATTACCAAGTCAGCTTCATTTTGGTCACACGTATTTTCTCAGGAGTTTTTGAAATTACAACTCCCTTCTATAACTATGAGTCACCCATAATCATCTCCAGAAGGTACCTGTTAGAATAGCTGAGGAAAAGAAAATACCTGTAGCAACTGGAAGAGGCAACATGGATTAAAATATATCCAGTTCTTGGTAGGAGTCAGAAAGTATCAAGACGCCAAGCACAGAGAAACCAAAATTCAAAAAAATGAACTGACAATAAAAACCATGGCTTCAACTGTCTCTACACAAATGTGGGTTAACAAGAAGGATGAACTAGAGATTCTAATATAAAGAGATAAAATTTGAAATTTGATGGAATAACATCATGAAGAGAATATGGCATTAGAATGGTATGCCTTATTCAATAAAAACAAGATAGTTAAAAGGATGGCAGTGGTGAAGATGGAATAATATTATCTATTAACAAGCTCCTCATATGAGGAAAACCAAGAGCCAGAGGAGAGAAACTTGGTGAAAAGACAGAACCAGAAGTGATAATATCAGAATATTTTACTTGGGGAAAAAAAAAAAAAAAAAAGGAAATGCAAGAAAAGTTTGGCAAACAGATCCCTGTTTGAAGTTTAGATGACTATCATAGGGTCAAGATACAGTAATTATTTTAATTACTCAGACATCTGTTATAGAAGACTCTATGCCAAAAACAGAACCACAACTAATAAACTTATTAGCTTCCTAATAAGTTCATGCTTTAGAAGAGGAATAAACAATGGTATTTTAAAGAAATAAATTTCAATAGATGTATCAGCATTTCTATAGTGGTCTTCTCTGTTATATTTGTGGATTCAACACATTTGGATCATGTGTTAGAACCAATACACTAAGCAAGAAAATATGAGAAATATGGGCAAAAAAAAAAAAAAAGGAACTGGTTGCTTGGATGAAAATAATGGGAACCTTCATAGAAAATAACATCACAGAGAATGAAAAAAAACTGGGCATAATTGTGTATGCACCCTAAATTTTGGAGAAACTGATTTCAAAGAGTTGTCATACAAAGGATAAATAAAAAGAGAGAGACACCGAGAGGGAGAAAAAAAGGATTAGACAAGCAATTATGCAGAGTTCATCTGGTGTCCCCATCCAATTAGACATTATAGGGTTATCAGAATTCTGTAAGACATCAATCCAAAAGCAAAAGCATTTAGTGAATATGTAAAAATAATGTAAAGAAACAGTAATAGAATCAAGTAATAAATATTCTGTACCCTATACACAAATGGCTATAATCTCATATACCTTCCTAAAGTAAGGATTGAATAGAATGGGGAAAACTTACAAAAGAGTGGGGAAACCCAATTGGTTCTTCCATTCTCTTCTTAACACTCAATGATTAGAATAGTGGTACACATGGAGTGAACACTGGGTCTGAAGTCAGGCCAGAGTTCAAATTTGTTGTTAGACTCATAGTAAGTGTGTGATCCTGAGTCATTTAAATTTCATTTGCTTCAATTTCCCCATCTGTAAAAGAGAAAAAATAATAGCATCCACCTCTAAAGCACAGTGCCTGCCACATAATTAAGTATTTTATTGTTGTTTTGAGTCATTTCAGTCATGAATAGTCAGTCATGTTCAACTCTCCATGACCTCATTTGGAGTTTTCTTGGCAAAGATAATGGAATGGTTTGTCATTTTTTTTTCTACTTTATTTTACAGAAAGTGACTTGCCCAGGATCACACAGCTAGTAAATGTCTGAGATTAGATTTGAACTCAGAAGATGAAGCTTCCTGACTTTAGGCTTGATGCTCCATACTACCTAGCTACTTACTAATTGGTTATTAGGATTGCTATTATTATTATTATAAGAGAGATATGCTTCCTTTTTAGGACAGGCTTGAACCTGCTGAAACTTCATGGCTTAGCTCTTCCTTTCTGTCCAGAACCCTGAGCCTCCTTCTCTGGCAGTTCAGAAGGATCCTAATTCTCCTAAGATACAGAGTTCAGTCCTTTCCTCATGCTGCTTCCTGTCTCCTTTTTTTCCTATTGTTTTTCTCTCTCTTCTTTTTTTTTTTCTTTTTCTCTTTTCTTTTTCTTTTTTTTTTTTTTGGCCACCTGATGTGAAGCCTGCATCTAACTAAAAGGCTCCATAGGAAGTCCAGGCTTTCTCCAATGAACAGCAGGCCCTCATCACTGTAGACCTGAAGCTGCATTTGAAAGCTCCCATTAAGGCTCAGGTAATCCTCAGCCATATTATATTTAATTTTCTGAGTAGTGAGCTTGCAAGGAGAATTGCCATCAGCACATTGATTTTCTGGGTGGGGGCTTTAAGATAGAGATATAAGAAATTTCCTAAAGTGAACCTAATGCTTTTGTGTGGTGAGAATCCCTGACATGAAGGTTGCAGAAAATACAAAGGCCTACTTGCTGCTCTCAAAACATTTGAAGGCACATAAAAAGACCATTTCCAAATATTGTCAGAAAAACATAGGCTTGGAACTGATTGGATATATGTGATGAATAACAGCAAGGAATTGAATATGATACTGAGGTTTCAGAATAGTGCTGTTCTTAACAAAAAAGGTGAAATTGGTGGGTTTGGGGGAAAGAAAATGAACTTTGTTTTAGACACGCATGAAAGAAAGTTTTAGTTATTTGACCATGTTTTCTTCCTATATTTTTTCTCTTCTGAGTTTCATGTCATTTTCTTGGTTTTCTGTCTGCCCTTCTCAGTTTCATTCATTGAATGTCCCACTACTAATTAGGGGTATCCTCCAAGATTTTGTCCTGAGCCCTTTTTTGTTTTTGCTATACTCTTTCACATGGTGACCTCATCATCTTTAGTGGATTCATAGTAAATATTCAAGAATTGCTTATTGATCTCAGATATTTTTATGTTCAGGATTATGGCTTCTGAATGTTTTGTATACTAAAGGTACTAGGGATCTTCAAAAAATATTTAACCAGTATTGGACCAAATATTTTTTTAGTAAGGAGGTTACAGGTATCAAGTGTGTATTTACAGATATGCTCAGGGAAAGACAGAAATTGCAAGGGAAAAACCATGACTCTCAAAATAAAAATTTCTATCAGATCTCTGTTTTAGGATAAGAAGAGTAGGAGAATATGGATTGAAAACTTGAAGAGTGAAAAAGGTCAATGACAAGGAAAAGGAAAAGTGAATTTTTTCCTGGGGAGAGATTCCAATGAGCAGTGACTAAAATTACTGCCTTCTGAGACATGAGCATTAATGATTTCTTCAGGTAGCCAGGCTGAAGTAATAAGAAGGGCAATCAAATCTTATGCTGTAGGACAATAACAGACAACCTGGGGAGATACAGGGAATTGTTTTCCTCTAATTGTTATCATTGTATTGCCTACCTCAAACTATTTATCTAGGTTCTACTCTATGCTTCTTTTAAATTTTAAACCATAGAAGCAGGTATTAAA
Source organism: Myrmecobius fasciatus (assembly GCA_023553655.1). Lineage (NCBI taxonomy): Eukaryota > Metazoa > Chordata > Mammalia > Dasyuromorphia > Myrmecobiidae > Myrmecobius > Myrmecobius fasciatus. Next base: position 1,658 of record JAJPUD010030522.1, on the reverse strand, counting down.
CAGATTTGTTGTGTCATTAATTGTCACATTACCTGTGTTTTTATGAACTCAATGCATTAAAACTATACCAAAAAATTTACAAGATTCAAAAAATGGAATTGACATCATTACCATTGAAATGATATTTTTTCAATCATGTCTTTTGGGGAAAGGGGGAGTCTCTTTAGTTTCTATTTGAATATTATCACATTATTAGCTTTCAAAATCTGCAGTCCCACAACAAATCTCCTTCTCTCCCTTCCTCTTTTCCATTTTCCCTTCTTCCCTCCCCCTCTCTCTCCTTTTCACCCTCTGCCTCTCCTTCTGTCTGTCTGTCTGTTTCTGTCTCTATCTCTCTCCTGTCCTCTCTTTCTCCTCTTTCTCCCTGTCCCTCTGTATGTCTTTGTCTGTTTCTCACACACACACACACACACACACACACACTCACACTCACACTCCTGGCCACCATAGAGCCTATGAGGGCTTGCATAGCAGCAACTGAACTCCATGCTCCCACAACCACCATGCACAAGTAAGACATGTATGAAGGGATTTGTTCATAGACAACTCTTTCTTTATAGGTGAGAACCCCCTGGAAGTTCTGGATAGTGAAGGGGGAAGCTGATATAAGTGAATCAATATTCCATTATAAAGATTACATATGCTAGAAAAACTGGAAAGCAGACTGGCAGAAACTAAGTATAGATCAATAACTTACACCATATACCTAACAGATTCCATGATGAACAAATTAGAGGAAGAAATGAACTTTCTAATCTATGAATAGAACAGTTTATGATCAGATAAGGGATAGAGAAAATCTTAGAAGATAAAAGAGATAGTTTTGACTACATAAAATTAAAGTTTTGGCAGAAACAAAACCAATGCAACTAAAATTAATAGAATGGAAACAGATAACTAAGAAAAAAATGTGTTTTCAGTGATTTCTCTGATAAGGTTTTCATTTTCAAGCTCTATAAGGAACCAATTCAAATTTATAACAATAAGAGTAATTTATCAATAGCCTTATGAAAATTAAAGCAACTGTAAGATTCCACCTCATACCTATCTGATGGACAAAGCTGACAAAAAAAAAAAGGAAAATAACAAATGTTGGAGACAATATAGGAAAATTGGAATATGAATACACTATTGGAGTAGCTATGAATTGGTTGAGATATTCTGGAAAGCAACTTGGAATTATGCCCCTAAAGACATTAAACGGTGACCCAATGTCCTATTACCAAAGAAAGTAGAAAAAGAATCATATGCACAAAAACATTTGAGGCAGGTGTGTCTACAGAAACAAAAAAATAAAAACTAAGGATCACCATCAATTGGGGGAATGGTTGAACAAGTTTTGGTATATGAATATAATGGAATATTATCATGCCATAAGAAATGAATAGGGGACAGTTTCAGAGAAATTTGGCAATATTTGTATGAATAGGAGACAGTTTCAGAGAAATCTGGCAATATTTTTATGAACTGATGCAGAATGAAGTGAGCAGTACCAGTAAAGAATAACAGCATTGTAATGACAAGCAATTTCAAAAGACTTAAAAACTCTAATCTATTCAATGACCAACTACAATTCTAGAGGACTGATGATCAAGCACATCATTTACTGTCTGATGAAGAAATGATGGATCCAGATAAAGATATATATATATATATAT
>JAJPUD010030521.1:0-13125 GCA_023553655.1 Myrmecobius fasciatus | reverse complement strand
ATATATATATATATATATATATATATATATATATATATATATATATACTCTTTCTAACTATCCCAATAATAAGAAAATACTTAGTTATAAGTATCAATTTCCTATGTGGCATTGTAAAAAGTTTAATCTTATTAAGTCCCTTATTATTTCACTTTCCTGTTTACCTATTTATGCTTCTCTTGGTCTTGCATTTGAGAGTCACATTTTCTATTCAGTTTTGGTCTTTTAATCAGGAATGTTTGAAAGTTGTTTAGTTCATTGAATTTCTATCTTTTCTCCTGAAGGATTATACTCAATTTTGTTGGGTATGTGATTCTTGGCTGAAATCCTGACTCCTTTGCCGTTTAGAATATCATATTCCAACCCCCCCCAATCTTTTAAGGTATTAGCTGCTAAATCTTATGTTATCCTGTAATATTTGGATTGTTTCTTTCTGGCTGCATGCAATATTTTATTTTTTGATGTGGAAGTTCTGGAATTTTGCTATAATAGTGCTGGGAATTTTCATTTTGGGATATCTTTCAGAAGGTCAACCATGGATTATTTCAATTTCTATTTCATTCTCTGGTTCTAGAATATCAAGACATTTTTTCCTCAATGATTTTTTGAAAAAAAATTATATCTAGATTCTTTTTTAAATCACAGCTTTCAGGTAGACCAATAATTTTTTTAATTGTATTAATACTTTTTATTTGCAAAACATATGTATGGGTAATTCTTCAACAATAACCCTTACAAAGCTTTCTGTTACAAATTTTCCCCCCTACTCCCCACCCCTCCCCTAGATGGCAGGATATCCAATACATGTTAATTATGTTAAAATACTTAAGAAATCGAATATATGTATACTTATTTCCACACGTCATTTTTGTGCAGGAGAAATCGTATCTACAAGAAAGAATAATCAGATAAAGGAAATACAATACAAGCAAACATCAATAGAGAGCATGAAAATGATATGTTGTGAGGACCAATAATTTTAAACTATCTGTCCTGGAACTCTTTTCCAGGTCAGGTTTTTTGTTTTTTTTTTCCAGTGAGTATTTCACATTATCTTCTTCTTTTTTTTTTCATTCTTGTGATTTTGTTTTATAGTTTCTTGATTTCTCATAAAGTCATTGGCTTTCATTTGCTCAGTTTAATTTTTTAAGGAATTATGTTCTTCAGTGAGCTTTTATAACTCCTTTTTCCTTTTGGGCAATTCTAATTTTTAAAGATTTATTTTTTCCTTCAGTGAATTTCTGTACTTCTCTTTTCATTTTCATGCTTTTTTAAGACATTATTCTTCTCATTGGCTTTTAATACTTCCTTTATCATTTGACCTAATCTGTTTTTAAGATGTTAACTTCTTCAGTATTTTTTGGTGCTTCCTTTACCAAGATGTTGATGTTTTTTCATGATTTTATTGCATCATTTTTACTTTTCTTTCTAATTTTCCCTCTACCTCTCTCACTTAATTTTCAAAAGCCTTTCTGAGGTCTTGTGTGACCTGAGATTAATTACTATTTTTCTGGGAAGCTTGGATGTAAAAGTATTAACCTTTATTATATTCTGAATGCATGCTTTGTTCTTCCTTGTCACATTGTCTATAGCCAGAATCTTTTTTTCTGGTTTTTTTTCATTTCCCCAATAAAAATTGACTTTTAACTTTTTGTTATATTACTTGACTCTTAATTATTTGTTAAAGTAGGTCTCTGCTGTTAATTGTTTCCAGTAGGTTTTTGGATGATTTGGATTTAAGTATATCATCATATCATCTGCAAAGAGTGATAGTTTTATTTCCTCATTGTCTATTCTAATTCCTTTAATTTCTTTTTCTTTTCTTATGGCTAAAGCCCACATTTCTAGTACAATGTTGAATAATAATGGTGACAATGAGCATCCTTGTTTCACCTCTGATCTTATTAGTAATGCATTCAGTTTCTCTCCATTACAAATAGTTCTCTCTGTTGGTTTTAGATAGATACTGCTTTTTATTTTTAGAAAAGTTCCTTTTATCCCTATACTCCCTAGTGTTTTTAATAGGAATGGGTGCTGTATTTTGTCAAAAGCTTTTTCTGCATATATTGAGATTTATCATATGATTTCTGTTGTTTTTGTTACTGATATAGTTGATTATGGCAATAATTTTCCTGATATTGAACCAGCCCTGCATTCCTGGTATAAATCCCACTTTGTTATAGTGTTTTATAGTTTCTTGATTCTGCTTATAAATTGCTGTAATCTCTTTGCTAATATTTTATTTAAATTTTTTTGCATCAATATTCATTAGGGAAATTGGTCTGTAATTTTCTTTCTCTGTTTTGGCTCTTCCTGCTTTAAGTATCAGTACCATATTTGTGTCATAGAAAGAATTTGGCAGAACTCTTTCTTTCCCTACTTTTCCAAATAATTTACATAGTATTAGAATTAATTGTTTTTTAAATGTTTGGTAGAATTCACTTGTGAATTCATTTGGCTATGGAGATTTTTTTTAAGAAGTTTATTAGTGGCTTTTTCATTTTTTTTTCTAAAATGGGATTATTTAAGTAATTTGTTTCCTCCTCTGTTAATTTGGACAATTTATATTGTTCTAAATATTCATCCATTTTGGTTACATTATCAGACTTACTGCCATACAATTGGGCAAAATAGCTCCTGATTACTTGCTTTCATTTCTTTGTCATTGGTGGTAAGTTCACCTTTTTCATTTTTGATGTTGCTGATTTGTTTTTTTTTTCCTCCTTTCCTTTTTCTAATCAAATTAACCAAAAGTTTATTTCTTTTGTTGGAGATAGCCCACTTTTAGATTTATTTATTAATTTAATTGTTTTTAAATTAATTTCTTAATTATGATTATTTGTGATTAATTCAATAGTTTATTAATTCAATAGCTTTCTTAGTTTCAATTTTATCAATCTTTCCTTTGAGTTTCAGAATTTCTAATTCGGTATTTAATTGAAGGGAGGGGGTTAATTTCTTCTTTTTTTTTAGTTGCATGCTCAATTCATTAATCTCCTTTTTCTCTGTTTTATTCATATAGCTATATAGAAAAATAAAATTTTCCCTAGGAACTGCTTTGACTGAGTCACAAAATTTTGGTACCTCGTCTCATTATTATCATTCTCTTAGATGAAATTATGGATTGTTTTTGTGATTTGTTATTTGACCCACTCATTTTTTAGAATTAGATCATCTAATTTCCTATTGACTTTTAGTCTATCTTTCCCTGCCAATTTATTTAATATAATTTTATTGTACTGGGGTTTGAAAAGGAAGCATTTATTATTTCTGCCTTTCTGCATTTGATTATGAGGTTTTTATATACTATTACATGGTCAATTTTTATGTAGGTGCCATGAACTGCTGAGAAAAAAATGTATTCCTTTCTGTCCCCTTTCAGTTTTCTCCAAAGATCTATCATATCTAGGTTTTCTTGATACTATCAACCTCTCTAGTTTCTTTCTTGTTTGTTTTTGGTTAGATTTGTTTGATTTTAAGAGAAGAAGGTTGAGGTCCCCCACTGGTACAGTTTTGTGGTCTATTTTCCCCTGTAAGTGGCTTAAATTCTTCTCTATGAATTTGGCTACTCTACCACTTCATTGTCTATTGTACCTTTTATCAAGATGTACTTTCCTTCCTTATCTCTTTTAATAAGATCCATTTTTTACTTTTGCTTTATCTGAGATTAAAATTGCTACCCCTGCTATTTTTCACTTTAGCTAAATTTATAAATTCTGTTCTAGTGTTTTACCTTTACTCCATGTGTGTCTCTCTATGTCAAATGTGTTTCTTATAAACAACATATTGTAGAATTTTGCTTTCATCCCATTCATATTCACAGTTATGATTACCATCTCTGTACTTCCCTCTGTCTTATTTTCTCCCCTATTTATACTTTTGTTCTCTCTTTCCACCCTGTCCTTAGCAGTGTTTTTTTTTTTTTACTCACCCCATCCACTACCTTATCTCCTATCACCTCTCCTCACTTCTCTCACTAGTTTTTTTTTAACTTACTCTACTCACTACCATATTTCCTATCCCCCCTCCCTCCTTCTCTTGTATATTTTAACCTACTCCACTCACTGCCTTGTTTTCTATCACTCCTCTCCTTCTCTTACCTTTTTCCCAAGTTTTTCTGCTCTCCCTTCTCTCCTGTCCCTTACTTTTCTTTCTTCATTCTCCTATTAACTATCCCAAGCTTCAGGAGTTCTGAGTAGCTGTTTTCAGAATTATTTCTAGGGATCTGTAAGTTTTCAGTTTTTCCAAGCTGGTATGCTCTAAGGAGAGGTTTGTTTATTATTTTCCTGGCTTGAGCTCTTGTCTATGAGTGACCACAAGCACTCTTTCCTTCCCTGGAATGATGAGGAGGGTTTCTGATTCACTGTGGCCCTAAGCTCTGGTATATTAATACTCCTCCTTATCCTGGGACCGTCATCCAGGACTGCAAACTGGATCCAAGTTTTGGCAAAGCAAAAGAGATCTGCTCAAGACTAACAAAGAGAACCTTATAATCTCCTGATCATTTTTTGGATCCCTTTACTTTTTGTGTGCTGAAAGCTCTGGAAGTAGTAGCTGATTCAGTATTCCCCAAGGCCTGTTCATGGTTTGCTGGGGCCAGTTATAATACAGGTACAGTCTTTGCTGGTCAGGTGTTGCAAACCTTTCCTAATGATCTTCTAAGTTGTCTTGGGCTGAAAAATTGTTTTACTGTTTCTTTTTGTCAGTCCTGCTGCTCTAGAATTTTTTTAGAATCATTGTTTAAAGGTATTTAGGTAAGATCTCAGATGAATCCCTGCCTTTATTCTGCCATCTTGACTCTGCCCCACTTCTCCCCTTAACCTAACCTACTTTCCTGTGTTTTCATCCAGGACACAATTATTATCTGAAAGTGTTTTACGATGGTTTTTCATGGGATTTATTATGTTGTTGATCTGTACTAGCTCACCTAAAATTCCATCAGCTCCCATGGCTCAGTGACCATCTCTAGGCTAATGATTCTTAGATCTATCTATATATATACATATATATATATATATATATACAATCATAGTTTCTCTCTTGAACTCCAGTTCCATAGTATTTATTGCTTTTGTAATATATAAAACTAGATAGGCATATCATAAGATCACAAATTTTGAACTGGAAGAGAACATAGAGAGCAGTGATTATAACCTCCTAAATTTACAAACAGGAAAACTGAAGCTAAGAGAGAGAGAGAAAAAATGACTTAATCAGAGTCATACAGTCTTCAAATATCAAAATCAGAATTTGAATTCAGGTTTTCCTGATTCTAAGCCTAGTATTCCATCTCATGTGCCACACAACTGATACATGTCCAAAATAGAACTTATGATCTTCTCTACCAAAACTCCAGTCTTCTCTTAAATGTTCCTATTAATAATGAAGTTTCCACCATTTTCCCACTTGACTTCATATTTACTCCTCTCTCTCCATGATCCCACATATCCAATCCTTGTTCTATGCCAGAAAAGCTTTCAAGAGATATGTCCATTTGACATCATCATGAAAACTCTGGAAGAGAACTTTAGTGAAAAATCATTGTCATCATCATTGTTATCAGTTTCAGAAGCAGCTTAAAGAAATTGAGAGTTGTTCTTGGAGTCAGAAAGATTTACCTTTGACTTATTATGACTATGATTCTGGATAACTCTTTAAGGTTGAAAGTTGAAGAACTGTTGCTAATGGAAGTGCCCCAATTGGAAGGGAATCTCATTTAATGACATCAAAAGTCCAGGCCAAAAGCAAACACACCAACAAAGAATTATTCTTACTTGCTTCATCTTTAAGTCAAAATCAGTACCAGTGTTTGTGGGAAGTGGGATGGAAATTATGTTGGTTGGACTACCTGATTGCTCAGAAGCATTCATTTTATTCTCACTTCTTTTACAGGTGGTTAATAGTAATATGTTTTATTCTCCCCTCTGGCAAATATGCTTTTTGCTAAATGCGTTACCATATTTCAGTCTTGGCAAAATGTCCTGCAAAGAAGAATGGTACATCCATCTAGGAAAGCAGGTCTATGGCAGAGGTTCAACTCGGTGTTATTAAAAGTAATCAGTCCTCTCTGTGGTGGATATGCTCATTAAGAAATATAGACATTTATTCACCACCACAAAAGAAATGTATTTTCTATGAGATCCTCAGGGAGTATGCATACTTTATTTTTTTATGGAGATTTATGCTCATGATAGTTTGTGAAGTACTAGTGATTTATTATAATGAAGTCCTCTGTTTATCTACCATTTGGCTCCATGGATTTTTCAAACCACTTTATCAGTTACCTGGGGGAATATGTCACCTATAATGGGTAGTCTCTTCAGCCTGAATTGCCCACAGTTGCACAGCATTTTTATGGAGTATCACCAAGTTCTTTTTCAAAATTAGGATTTGGAATATGACACCTCATAAACTGTTTTTGGCATTTTTTCGCTGGCAAACAGCTGAGCCTGACTGTAAGAGTTTATTTGTGATTATGAGTGGAAAGAGGTGCGGAATGATCCCAAAGGACTAGATTATAAGGGCTGGCTTTGTAGTTGTTCCTATTTGTCACTCAGGAAGATAACATGCCTCTTAGTTTCCTCCGTAATAAAATGAGGTAAATGAGCTGTATTTCTAAAGTCCTATTTAAGTATATCTTTCTTTGTTATGAAATCAAAATTTCATATAAATTGAGAATCCAGATTACTACATTCTTTGGGAAAGTCTTTTAATAATGATAATAATTTTAGTGGAAAAGAAGTTAGAATACATATGATCATTTGCAAACATTTGATCCTCAGCCACTTCCACTGAAATTACAAGATGAAATTATTAATAGGGCTAGCAAATTCATGAATAAAACTTTACTACTCCCAACCTACCTATAGAACACAATTATAGAGATGGAATTTAGTCATATAGTCCAACTTGGTCAGTATACCCAAAGAGAAATTGAGGCTCAGAGTAGTTAAAGGGTGAGGTCATATAGATGCTAAGTGGCAGAGCCAGAATTTAATTCATCTTCTCTGACATGAAGTTCAATGTTCTTTTTACTGAACGAAGTTATGTCCCAAAGTAACTCTTTTCATAGGTATCTCTTTAGTGAACCAACAGAAATCCACAATTGTCAGTCCTAAGAGAGACTGATCATATAAGAGAAATGAGGCCCTTTATAGAAAAGAAAGGACAAATTATGTAGGATATAATAGGAATGATGATGTAGAACTTAGCCTTTTTTGTGCTGTCATAAAATCTTTTTTTTATTGAAGCTTTTTATTTGCAAAACATTTTCAACATTGACCCTTGCAAAACTTTGTTACAAATTTTTTTCTCCTTCCCCCCACCCCTACCCCTAGATGACAGATAGTCTAATACATGGTAATTATGTTAAAATACTTGACAAATAGAATACGTGTATACATATTTTTACAGTTATCTTGCTGTACAAGAAAAATTGGATCTACAAAAAAAATCTGAGAAAGGAAACATAATGCAAGCAAACATCAATAGAGAGCATGAAAATGTTACATTGTGGTCCACATTCAGATCCCTCTCCCTGAGTGTACATGACTTTCTTCATCACTGAACATTTGGAACTAGTTTGAATCATCATTGTTGAAGAGAACCATGTCCATCAGAATTAATCACCATATAATTTTGTTGTTGCCATGTATAATGATCTCCTGGTTCTGCTCATTTCACTTAGCATCAGTTCATAAAAGTCTCTCCAGGCCTCTCTGAAATCATCCTGCTGGTTGTTTCTTACAGAACAATAATATTCCATGACACTCATATACCATAATTTATTCAGCCATTCTCCAATTGATGGGCATCCATTCACTTTCCAGTTTCTTGCCACTACCAAAAGGGCTGCCACAAACATTTTTGCAATGTGGGTCCTGAGTTATTAACTGCTCCTTAGTATACAATTCCATGGCTGGAACATGGTAGAAACTCAACACTATTAGAAAATATTAATGTAGAAAGATATTGTAGTCTTCCTCTCATCCAACCTCCTCTTTTTCATAGGTCAATAATTTGATTCCCTGAAGAGATAAATGACTGGGTCAAGATCCAACACCTATAAAAAATATAGATGTCACAAAACTGCAATAAGTCTAAGTAGACTCCCATCTTGAATTTTTTCCTCTATGTTATTGGAATTGTTTGCCAACTGATCAAGAATATTGATTTCAATCTGATTTCTCAGGGTTTCAGGTTTATCTCTGTATCTGCTTGTTTCACTTTGATTTGCTAAGTTCAGTTTAGTATGCTTCCCCCCAAAAATATGATTTTTTTTCTTAATATCCTTTTCCTTCTCCTCTTCCTTCATCTACCTATCCTTAGGATGCTCTACTTTTCTTTTCATTCCTTAGATCCCAGAATGATGGAAGATATACACTAGATGCTTAATTAAGGATTGTGGAATAAAAAAATGAACTACTATATGGTTTTGAGAAAGAAAAAAATGGATTAAGAAACTGAACCAAAATAATGTATCCTGGAAAGGGATAGTTAGTATAATGTAAAACCAGGAATGGAAGGTAGAAACTAAGTGCTCAATTAATGCTTGTCCAATAATAGAATGAAAGAACACATGAGCAAAAGGAGGGAAAAAAGATTAAAAAAACTTTGAACCTAAGTAATATATCCTGTAAAGGAATAGTTGATATAATATAAAACTAGGACTTTAGCTTCACTTCAGAGTGAGGGCTGGATCTATCATAAGTCTATTCTAAGAAAAACTGGAAAGTACTTGTTCTTCCAAATTCCTAAGCCTACTTACTAAATTAAAGGCAAGATATCTAGTTTCTGTTCATATTGTTTATTTTGTATAGATCAGAGTGGGGAAAAACAAAATTATTCAGTTTAATAGAACTATGCCTTTATAGCATGGCAGAATATGGCTGTAAAAAATGTAAACATTTGGTGTATCACTCTTCACTGCAGTAAGTTTGGGTATTTGAAAAATCTTCAACTGGACAACCACACCATTTATTTGTTCTCACCAGAAGACACCAATATCTATGTCTATTACTACCCACTTATGAGAACCATAGTTACCTGAACAATTTAATAAGAAGATCTTTACTAATGGTAACTGAAACTGAACATTAAACTCATAATTCTGTAGCAAAGCGGCAACACTCAATCAGATGGGTTTTTCAGTTTAGATAGCCCTTTGGGCATGGTTCTAAATTACTCTTCAGAATGATTGGATCATTTCACAATTTCACCAACAATGCATTAATGTCTCAATTTTCCCATATCCCCTCCAACATTTATCATTATCTTTTCCTGTCATCTTAGCCAATCTGAAAGGTATGAAGTGGTACCTCAGAGTTGCCTTAATTTGCATTTCTCTGATCAATAGTAAATTGGAGCACTTTTTCATGTGTCTAGAAATAGTTTTAATTTCTTCATTTGAAAATTGTCTGTTCATATCCTTTGATCATTTATTAATTAGAAAATGGCTTAAGATATTTAATTTCTTAATTTGGTTAGGATGGTATTCAGATGAAAGCCTCTATACACAATCAATCTCCAGCTCCATTTTTGAAATTCTTCTAAAATGGTAGGGGTTCACAAAACTTGTTCTCTTGGCATAACTTTTGAGGGGATTGGTTTACATTTATACCATGATGAGGCATCAGAATAAAATTTTAGTGTAGTTCATTGATTCTTAAGATAAAAATATTGATTCTTAAGATCAATATTGACAACTTCTTAAATCATATGTAATTCTCAACTCATCACTGTCCTTTACTTTCTATATTCAATCAGTTCAAGGCTTTGCTAATTTGACCTCTACAAAATCTGTCCTATTTAGCCCTTTCCCTCATATTTTGGCCTAATTTAGCCCTTTATTGCTTCTTGCTCAGGTTATTCCTGTATTCTTTTAGTGGGTCTCCTTCAATCTAGTTCCTGCTTTCTTCAATCTATCCTCTCCATAGCTGCCATATTGATACTCATAAATCACAAGTTTCACCATACTATTCCCTACTCAAGAACCTACTATTGTTTTGTCTACATCTCTTAAACATTTTATATATTCTAATTTGTAATCTATTTATTTGTACACATTTATGTCTTCACTGTAGTAGCTGAATATATTCTTGAAAAGTAGTATTCCTTTTGAAATTTTTGTATCATCAGTATCTATGGGACACTGATATATATATATAACATATATATTATATATATATATATAATTAACATATATATATACATACAACGGGCACTTTATAAATGATTAATAGGGTCAGGAATTTAAAACTAGGAGCAGACAGAGGTTATGTTCTAGATCAAATCATTTAATCTTTGACTATCTGACTTTAATTGCAGTATTGTTGTTGCTCTTTTCTCCAGGGAACTCAAGTTCAAATTTCACTTCTGAAACTTATTATATCTAGAATCTCAAGCAAATATCTTTAATTCTCTAGGTCACAATTTCTTCTTCTGTAAAATGAGAAGTTTGGACTATATGGCTTCTAAAATTCTTTCTAGCTTTAATCTTGAGAAGATACAATAACTAAATTGAATTTTATTAGGAAATAGAAGCAACAAAAGCTTTAGTAATGATTGCCCATAGATTGGATAGTACAAAAAGAATAGTTAGATCTGGTTAAAATTCTAAATAAAAATTCCCCTCCCAGCAAATAATCTAATCCTGACTATTATGACTACAAAAATATATTCAACAAGTTAAATTTGACCAGCCTTATTAAGCACCTAAGATATGTAAGCACCTAAGATATATAAGCCACTATGTTAGGTCCTGGATATATAAAAAACAGATGAATCACAGAGTCCCTTCGCATAAAAGACAACATTAAAGGAAAGATAAATGTATGTAAATAATCAGATATAATATGAAAAGTGCACAAGAAAAGAACACCAAAGTGGTCTAATTTAAGATATATTTTGACATCTATTTTAAGACCATATGTAGAAAGAATAATAGGATCATAGATATGATAATAATTAATGATAATAAGCATTTATTAGAATTTTAAGCACTTCAAAATTCCTTACAAGTGTTATTTCATTTGGTTCTCATAAAAACCCTGTGAAGCAAGTGTTCTGAGGCAGAGAATGATTAAGTGGCTCACCCTGTGTCATATATTGTGTCATAGTTAGGATTTGAATTTAAGTTTTCCTGACTCCAAGAGATCAGAACTCTGTCCATAGTGTTAGGCCATCTAGCCCAAATCCTTCATTTTACAGAAGATAAAACTAAGGCCCAAGGAAGTTAATGAGCAGAGAATATCGGAATGAAAGTACCATATTCCCAAGCACATTTCCAAATAATATCAAGTAATATTTTTGGTAATATTGCAATATATAACAATAGTATAATGGTCAGAGGATTGGATGTATATTCAGAAAAACCACTATAGAATCAAATCACAGATTATGGAAGGGGTCTTGGAAGTCACCCAAGTCAATAATTTCACTTGAAATATGAAGAATCTGAGGCTAAAATTAAATAAAGTTTAGCTCCTTTTCTAGGATCACATAAGCTCTGATATTTAATTGTTTTTTCTCTATCATACCAACCAATTCTAGTTCTAGGTCATGCACTGAACATGTGAACATGAGCTATTCTTTCATCTCTCTGAATCTTTCTATAAAATAAGGTATTTCTACTTCAAGGTTCAGCCAACTTCAGCCTGAGGACCAAATCTAGTTACTACCTTTTTTGTATACCCTTGCAAAAAATGGTTCTTACATTTTAAAATAGAATGAATCAATTTAAAAATGTAATTTTAAAAATAACCAAACCCATCTTTTTCTAGCTCTTTTTAAAGTCTCATAAATGATTTTAAGATCCCTTCCAGAATATAATTCTATCCTAGGCTTTCTGTATCCAAATTCAATTCTTCATCCATTATAACACACACACACCACACACACACACACACACACACACACACACACACTACATATATATATAGTGTATAGTGTATATGTATACATGCATACATATACATATATCTATACCTATATACATATGCATTATAAATATGTGTAGAGATATATGTAGTCTAAGATAACTATGAAAATACTCAATATTATTCAGAAATCTGCTTTGGAATAAGGTACTATCAAGTATCCTCTGCTTATATGAATTACACAGAAATAGGCAAAAAACTGGATTTGGCCACTAGCCAAAGTTTATTTGATCGCTGGACTAGATAGATGAACACTAAGGGCACCTCTCAATTCCAACATTTTCTGAACACCACGCTACTCTTTCTGTGTTATATTTTCTAGTGGTATGAATATGAACTCTGCTTCAGATACTTACTATCTTGAGCCTTGAACATCTCACTTAAATTCCCTAGGCTTCAGTTTCCTCATAAGTAACATAAGGGGATAGAGTTAGAAGGCTTTCCAACTCTAAATCTATAAAGCTATGTATGAATATAATTATGTGCCAAATAATCACTTGACTGTTAGAAATAATTCATAATTCTTTTTTTTTCCTCTTTGAGCCAATCCCTGGGAAGGATAAAAGTAATCGCATGACATTTTCATTCACAGAAAAGGAAAAGAGAAAAGGGAGCAGGACCTGGAGTCTGGCTGCAGTTGCACTACATAAACACATCTCCCTTTAAATTTTAAATTCAGTCCTTCAGTGAGATGCCGCATGGTGTTCTTGGAACTAGAAGACAAAAATTGACCAGAATTTGTGAAGAGGTAATCAACTCTTTCTCGCCTACTGAAACTAGTGAATGTGTGGAAGCGTGGCTCAGAGAACCTGTTCTTTTTGTTGGGGAACAGATGTCTGGGAGCTTTTTGGCAGGCCCCACTCCGTCAAACAGTCCAGTTTTGACAGTTAGTTGCTTGAGGGATGGATGAAATGCAAAGTATTTCTGATCAGAATATCATATTCATCTGGATGTTAATTACTGTGTCTGCCTTGGTATAAATAATTAATTATGCAAAACCCACACAGCTGCGGACAGAGTTAAGTGACTGGCTGTCAATGTCTCACAGTTGTAGAAAGGATAAAGAGATTTGGAGAATAAGCTCTTTAACTGGTGGCTCTTGCTTGTCCTGATCAGCTAAGAGAGCATTGAAATTGAGCAAGCTCTCTCTCTCTCTCTCTCTCTCTCTCTCTCTCTCTCTCTCTCTCTC